>NAGG01000750.1:0-83427 GCA_003031705.1 Calonectria naviculata | reverse complement strand
TTTAAATAAAAATTATTATTTTAAAAAATTTAATAAATAAACTAAATTATTTTTATTACTATATATAAACTTAAACTTACTAAATCTACCTAGGATATTTTACCCTTATCCTCTTTCCGACCTATGGTACCTTGTTTTCGGAACCCGGGTGTGGGCGGCGGGTATCGCCCTTCCCCGCATTCCTTTGCGTACTGCCCTCAACTTGCTGCGGGTTTCCCCTGTCGGCTATGTTCTGGGGTAGTGCGGAAATGGGCGTCGTTAGTGAATTACGTTACTTATAATCTCCAGCCGTATCCTCAGTGTGTTTCACTTTAGATCGTCTCAGTTGTATCGTATTTACTATTGTTATACATTATTCATTAAACTTAACGCAATCATGCTCGGAAAAGTCGCCCTCGAAGAAGCTTTTGCCTTGCCCCGGTTTCAGGAGCGCACCAGATGGTGGGCCTCCCTCTTTGCGGTGGATCCGGAAAAGCATGCTGCTGAAATTACTGATGTGACCAATGCTCGCATCAAGTACATGGACAAGCACGGTGTGGGATACACCATTTTGTCTTACACAGCACCTGGAGTTCAGGATGTTTGGGATCCCAAAGAGGCGCAGGATTTGGCTGTTGAAGTCAATGATTATATCGCCGAGGCTATCAAGCCGCATCCAGACCGCCTTGGTGCCTTTGCGTAAGTAGACTCTCTTTTGTTTCGCCCTTGACAATAATACAAGATAATGATAAATTTACTCACATTTGATAGTACTCTGTCCATGCATGACCCTTCCCAAGCTGCTGCCGAGCTGGAACGCTGCGTTACCAAACTTGGCTTCAAAGGGGCCCTTGTCAATGACACCCAACGTGCAGGACACGATGGGGATGATATGATCTTCTATGATGGACCCGAATGGGACGTCTTCTGGGCAAAGGTGACTCAGTTGGACGTTCCCTTCTATCTTCACCCTAGAAACCCAACTGGCAGCATTCATGACAAGCTGTGGGCTAAGAGGAAGTGGCTTATTGGACCTCCTCTCAGCTTCGCACAAGGTGTCAGCCTGCATCTTTTGGGTATGGTCACCAATGGTGTTTTTGACCGGCATCCCAAGCTACAGATTATCATTGGTCACTTAGGAGAGCATATTCCATTTGACTTATGGAGAATCAACCACTGGTTTGAGGATGTAAAGAAGCCACTTGGCCTGTCTTGTCAGAAGACGATCCGAGATTACTTTGCTCAGAACATCTGGATTACCACAAGTGGCCATTTTTCTACACCTACGTTGGAGTACTGTATCACAGAGATTGGAGCGGATCGCATTCTGTTCTCCATTGATTACCCGTTTGAGTCGTTTGGAGATGCTTGTGACTGGTATGACGGCGTAAAGCTGAAAGGAGATGAGGTGAAGAAGATTGGCAAAGACAACGCTAAGAAACTCTTTAAACTCGGAGCCTTTAAGGACTCTGAGTAATTAGTTATATGGAATATTAATATCATCAGCCCTGTCTTGATATATCTGATGTATATCTGATGTATTATCAAGCTCTGTGGGGTCTAAAAATAGCAATTCAAATTAACTAGCCCTTAGACTTGATTCCCTGAAGATGTGAAGCATATAAATGGGTCTGTATCTCTGTACCCCTATGGTATTTGGAATATACTGTATGTGCATTGGAAATATATATACGTTAGAAGATCGGCCAGGTAGGCAAATAAAATGGAGTTTCCTACAATTTCCGTAATTGTTGCGATGGTCAATGTGATACCAGAGGTGAATGTTAATTCGCTGACATCATCTAGGGCCGATGCCATAAATTCTTGATGATCAATGCCTTCGCAATGGCATTAATAATAGCGAGATATTGTGTGGTGAACCAGAAGAAGGAAAGCTTGTGAGCTCTAGGTCTAACCAAAGCTGGATGTGATATTGGGGCAAGACAGCCGCCTGGTGAGTGGGATGGCACAAACGCATGGTTTCGGAGCGGGAATGTACCCTGACTAATTCCGATCGAGGCTCATCCCGACAGTTTGCTTCACTATTTTAGCCTTATCTACAATGGAGATGATGATTATCATTATTAACGATTAATTTCGTCCATGCGGCTAATGTTTGTTACGACAATCATTCATTGGAGTTCTAGTATTTTCTGGGTGTTTGGCAACACAAAAACATCTGTACCATTCAGACTCCCCATCGGGTATGGTCGTAAAGCAGAAATGAATGGACAGTCCAGCTTATTCCATGGGCTTTTGGTGGAATATGGGACGTTTTTGAGCAGCATGATTTGCAATACGCGAATATGTTGGGGAGATGAACAGCCATAAAGGACCTGATTAGTGTTGCTACTCTCATGTCAATAAATATATATACTTAGGAGCTATCTAATTAACATTGTCAAAATGTGTATAATGATGGAAATTGGGCATAAAGGACACATGGAGGACTACTTCCTGCAGTAATGAAGGGGCCTTTAATCACAATGTAGCAGACAGGGACTGCCTACACCAAAGGCTCGACTAGAGTAGCTGTGGAATGTTTCTTGTGCTGAGCTGATGTTATGGGATGGGAATGAGGACACAACCGGCCTTGTACATGGGACTTAACTGTTGTTCCATTCTATTAATAACTGGCATATACTGGAAAGCTAATGTTACTTTCGCTCCATCTTGACACGCACGCTGCATATTGGAAATGAGACGGATCCCGGATTCTGACATGGACAATAGAGGCGGTAACTTTACCGCCAAAGGAATCGGTCGGAAGAGAGCCTGAATTGTTTATGGGGACGAAGTCCAATACCGAAGGCGCCGCCCGCATCTTAGCGGGCCAGCATTGAAAGATGGCCACGCGGACTTCTAAATTAACACTGGCCATCTAGTTTGAGTTCATTAGCATATCGAGTCAGTCTCGTGAGCTGATGTGCAGGTTGATTGTAATTGGACTTTCCTTTAGAAAGCTACACCCGAAAAGGCTTAAGTTGGCCAGGGGGAAGGCCGCAGTGTCGATGGCTTGCCCCGATAGGAAAAGCCTTGGGCCGAGAGTGCTGCCACTGGTTTCACTAGAGCCCCAGCCTCATTGTCCCCGCCGTGTTCTGGACGTTGGCCTGTGTGTCTTATCATTGACCGGAAGCCACCATTGCACGATACATCGGACGGAAGATGCTGCCTAGGAACCAACCCGCCACTATGAGAATGAATCACCAGGCCGACAGTGCGTCGGATACTGTACCTATGAATCGTGTGAAATTGTCCATTTTACTATCAAGTCGCGGCCTAGCCGACTTGCGAATCATCAGTACAAAAGAGGACAATAATCCATCCCATCAGGGCTTGGGGCTCAACTCATCAGTAATCCGAATCATCAGCCAACACCAGAAACTCCTTTCGCTCATTGGAATAATCTATCGACTACAGAGACGAGAAAAATGAGTGATGTATATGACCTTATCGTCATTGGCGCGGGTATGTGTGCACCTTCCCCAGACCTCCCCAGAATTCCCCAGACTTCCCCAGACTTCTCCGGACTCACTAGACTTGACGTAAAAAAAAAAAGAAAAGCTGCGACTGACCTTATGACTTAATTCAGGTTGGTATGGCCTAGCCGCTGCCAAAACATATGTTGAATTGCACCAAAATGAAAAGATACTGGTTGTTGAGGCAGAAGGTAGCTGTGGTGGAACGTGGTCTCAGGACCGACTCTATCCTGGATTGAAGTCAAACAATCTTCGCGGTTCATACGAGTATCCTGATCTGCCCATGTCTGAGGAGATCTATGGAGTTAAGCCAGGACAGCACATTCCTGCAGCGGTTTTGCATCGCTATCTCACAGACTTTGCGAAGAAGTTTGGGATCTTTGAACGAACCAAATTTAACACCAAGGTCGATATCATTGAAGCAAAGGAAGACGGAAGCTGGGACCTTCATGTTTCGCCAACCGCTGGTGGTGCCTCCGAAGTTGTTCGGACGAAAAGGTTGATCGTCGCCACCGGTCTAACCTCGCAACCAAATATGCCCAAATACCGTGGGCAGGAGAAATTCACTCCACCATTGTTTCATGCAAAGGATTTCTGCTCACGTGGCGAAATTGTCAAGACCTGCAAGAAAGCTGTTGTAGTTGGAGCAGGCAAATCAGCATTTGATTGTGCCTACGTTTTCGCCGTCGAACCCGATGCGCAGGTTGATCTCATCATCCGACCAACTGGCCAAGGCCCCGTGTGGATTTGCCCTCCATATGTCACACCTTGGAAGAAAATGATGGAAGAGCTTCTTAACACGCGAGCTTTAACCTGGTTTAGCCCATGTCCGTGGGGCGGCGAGGATGGGTTCTCTATGATTCGAAATCTCCTCCATGGAACCGCTGTGGGACGACTCTTGGTCAATAACTTCTGGAGCGTTTTGAGTTCCAGTGTTGTTGACGACCATGGCTACAATGAAGGCAATCAGAATCTGTTCAAGTTGAAGCCTTGGCAGAGCGCCTTCTGGACTGGAAGTGGTGTGGGAATTCACAACTACCCTACGAACTTCTTTGAGCTGGTTAAAGAGGGAAAGATTCGCGTTCATATCGCTGACATTGATAATCTTGATGGCGAACAGGTTCAGCTCAGCGATGGTACTGTTTTGACCTCAGATGTCATTATTTGTGCTACTGGCTGGAAGAAAGAGTCCTCCATCAAGTTCCGCAATTTCGATGCTACGCTGGCCAAGTCGCCAGAAGAGCGAGAGAAGCTCATCAACCAGGCTGATAAGGAGGTGCTTGACACATTTCCAGTTCTTAAAGACCAGCCTGTCCTGCGATTTGAGCAAAAAGATGAAGAACCACTGCGCAATTATCGCTTTATAGTGCCCGCAGACGCTGTGTTTAACCGAAATATTGCATTTGCTGGTATGGTTTCTACCACATTTACCTCCATGTTTGCCTCCTCGCAGGCTTTGTGGATATCTGCTTTCTTTGACGGAAAGTTGAAACGCACACCGGAATCACCGTCGGATGTTTTGAAGGAAGTGATGTTGCATACTCAATTCGGAAAGTGGAGATATCCCTGCGGATATGGGTCTTCTCTTCCTGACTTTGCTTTCGATTCTCTTCCCTATGTTGACCTCCTCCTTAACGATCTCGGATTGAAGACGCACCGAAAGGCGTCGGCGATGATGGAGATGACGGAGCCCTACAAGCCATGGGACTACAAGGGACTGAGTCAAGAATGGCTGGAGCTACAGGAATCGAAATAGGTTGTAAAATGTAAATGAATTTATTGATTTCATCAGTGTAGTACAATGATGCATTTGTAAATTGGCGTACGCTTGTCGCTTGAACTCTGAGCCTTTGTGTACCAGCTCTCTGAACACTAAACGAGCCAGTGACCCTGATTGGATTTGGTATTAAGCATGCGAGAACGCGCAGATGGCGTTCCCGTCATGCGCTGTTATTTGCTTTGAACGTGTTGTAGATAGTCGTGGACTCCGGTTTTCCAACCTACGATGATGTGTCCGTGGCTTTGGAAAACCATTGGAAGAATCTCTAGCTTGGCCATAAGGAGCCAGCTCGGTTGAAGCATTGTCATGCATTCATCCACTCCGAGTCGAGCTTCCGGAGGCCAGCCTCGAATGTAGACGGCCCGGAGGCATTTCATTAGTTAGGGGCCCCTGGCCGAGACCACTAGCGGAAAGGACCCTGATGCTGGCCGAGTCAGGCGCATGCGCTAGCTAGGCCATGACAACGCATATCCAAACTCAAACCTGTTCCCACATCCGTCCTTTACACCGTTATCTCGATTGGGTATTACCCGAAAATATAGTAGGGCGGACACGGGGCGTCGGGTAAGACCTCGAGCACATGCACCTGCATTCCTTTGCCACAGGAGACTTAGCCGAGACAGAATGGTTTCGCGTCGGCTAGATATTTTAGAAGTATTTGTTCAGAAAGCTGCTCACCGAGATAACAATTTCCCCACAACTTGTCACCACCACATTTCTGTTTCCACCTGGTATCTTTTTGACTTCAAAGATGTCGGATTCTTTGCAAGATGTCCGTCCTATGTTTGAATTGCGCAAGCGCAATTATGTTGTCACAGGCGGAGCCCAGGGGATTGGATTTGCTGTCACTCGTGCAATTTGTGAGATGGGAGGCAACGTGGCGGTGATGGATATCCAGCAGAAGCCCGTTCCCGAATTTGAGGGGTTGAGCAGCAAGTTTGGAGGAAAAACCATTTACATCCAGACAGATGTGACAGATGAGCAGAGCCTCAATGCGGCGTTTTCCAAGGCCATTCAAGAGCTAGGATCTATTGACGGCCTGGTCCCTGCTGCGGGGATTGCCATTGACAAGCCCTTTATCGATCAAACCTGGGACGAGTTTACCCGGATCCAGAACATCAATGTAAGACGAATTTACTGCGTACGTAGTTGATTACACGGCTGACTCAACTTCAGGTCCGAGGAACATTTTTTGCGGCCCAATTGGCAGCCAAGCAAATGATCAAACAAGGAACAGGCGGAAGCATGGTTCTTATTGCTTCCCAGTCAGCTCACATTGCCTTGCCAGGATATCGAATGGCTGCATACAATGCCTCCAAAGGTGGGGTGATGATGCTCTCAAAGGTCCTCGCCGTGGAATTGGCGCCTCATAAGATTCGGGTAAATACCATTTCTCCCGGCTTTGTGGATTCAGATATGACGAGGAACGTAAGAGCAACAAAGAGCCAGCGAGAGGGAGAGCAGATGTGGCTGGCGCCTCCGATGCAGCGGTTGAGTAACCAGAATGACCTGACAGGAGCAGTCATCTATCTTCTGAGCGATGCATCTCCTCTAACGACCGCGGCAGACATCCCGATCACGGGCGGGTTGCATGCCGGCACGATTGATGGTCTGATTAGCTACGAGTCGTGAGGTTCACACTTTGGCGCTTCCTTTTGGCGCTATAGGAACTTATGATAGTGGATTAAAACTGCTCATCGGGAAACAGTACAATCCCGTAGGCGCCGGCTAGGAATTACGTGCGTTTTCCTTTTTAGATTAAATTTTTCGTGCCAAGTAGGCTTTTGTTCGAGAACAAGGAAAGGGGCAGATAACCACATAAATATACCGTCATGTTGCGGATAAAATCCACCTTCATTTTGGATGTATTGGGCCTGGAGGTTGATCTCGTAGAAAGGTCAGCACAACTGATAAGTCTTGGTTGAAGGAGCAGCGACTTTACTCATTGTTTAAGGGAATTCTGCAAGAGAACCTCACGATGTCATTTGAACTAACCACAGTTTTGGCTGGTTTGACGACAGTCCCCAGCGCGATAATTTGACGGTCTAGTTCCGAGGAGAGGTCTCTGTCCCGCCAGCTAGCCTGTGCTAATTCAACGCCTTTCAATCGGAATTCTTTCTATAAAATTATGATTCAAATGATCATATCCTCATGCAAGCCACAAACGCACATCGAAAAACTATCTGAGGCAGAGAGGTCTTCCGTATCTGGCGGGTGGCATTGGGACTATTCCATATTATACTAATAGTATCTCGCTCACGAGATGTAAATTCGACTACCATTGCCACAATGGAAATATGCCTAGTCTCATGCGTTGTATCTTTTTTACGTATTGTGATTCGCTCGTCGATCTGCCTTGGAGTTTTACTACGTGGCGATCGTGATGAGACCTGTATAATTATATTGGCTTCCCATCGCATTGGCATATAAGTTAAATCGAGCTCGGTCGAGTTCACGAGGATTTCGTACTTTGGCAGTGCTTCGTGTTTGTAGACGTATTAGACATACATTGTGGTTTTGTGCTTGGAATTAGCTGGAGTGGATGCCCACATCATTGGCAACGATGAGAATTAAAAGAGAATAATTCTCGGGAAGACTATAGTACTATCTACAACTACATGGGTTAAAATATATGGAATCATATATTTTAACCCAGAAATGTGCTGATAGTATACGACTTTTTTACTGGCTAAAAATACACCTTGATTCCGCAACGGCCTATTGTGTAGCTCGTCCTTGGTTCGGCATCCAAACACTCATCATGTCTGTTCCCTTCCCATTTTCATAAGACCGAGGCGGCTTGAAGCGTGATACTCTCCGGAAAGGCCCCAGGTTGGGACCACTCTCTTCCACAGGTGTTTCGATGATTCCGTTTCCACCCTGAGATAAGATATTCCAATATATACCTTGAAGCCCCCAGGGTGGCCCACAGGCTTTGAGATCTTTGTAAAGGGGGAATTCAAGGCATACAAGAATGCCTGACTTTGATACCAATTGGCTCATTCGTCGAGCCCAATCCTGACGCATCTCTGGTAGAAGCGCACATAGGAACTGCCTCGGACCAGATCAGCCGAGGACCTTTTTGTGAGAGTCATGGGGTCTTTTGCTTACGGTATAGTCATAGATGAGATCAAACCCATTGATGCTATCTTTTTGACATTTGGCCTCCCAGTCTCGTTCAAAAAAGTCACCTGCAACAATTTCTATCGCTCCAGGTTTGGTGTTAATCCACTTCTTTTTGTCTCCAAAGTTGGCATCACTTGGGCTACCCAGCTCGGCAGCAGTGTATCTTCGAGCAGCCTCTGCCCCTACCTCCGAAACTTCGAGGCCATACACATCAAAGCCGTGTAATGAAAGCATGGCGACATCATAACCTCTTCCACATCCCTACTCCCTATTAGCGCAGGTCTATCTGAGAAGCCCAAGTGTAATCATCTGGGAGGAACCAAGGATAGCCCACAGGTACAAGGGCCTGAGGACGCTTGCCGTCTTGGTAAGGAATCAAACCGCGCGGTTGTGATTCGATAAAGTCAATGAGCGCCGGAGAGGCCTTCCCCCGGTCCCACAGATCACTTTGATCCGATTCCCACAAGGCCGACCATTCCTCGCTTTGTTGACCTCGAGATCTGAGAAGTTAGCTAATCAGCTGTGCTGTGCTTCACAAGCAGACTGACTTGTTGGTAAAGCGAGATATGAGACGTGTGGGTGTATTGGAACCCGAGTTCGCCATTTTAGTTGATATAGGTCGGATGAAGTAAATGAAGATGATGAAGGTGAACCCGGGGGATATCGCTTGGAACGCAATGCATGATGAACGTATTTATACAGAAAACACAGCCCCACCATCATGATTCAACTGGTGTCATCAGACGCCCTATTGCTCTTTTATTCGGCACATACGGCTGGGCACTCTGCAAAATAGTTTGTTGTGATACAAGAATCATCAGCTTTTGTGTTGTTAAAGTTGTTTCGCTTTACCTATAGTAGACTTCGCGGACTTTGCAATTCATGACTGATCTTCCTTCTCACCCGCCCTAAGGTCTCGCCATTTGTGATCCGACTCATTTGCTTGGTTTACATCTAATATCTGGAAGGAATTGCAGGTGTATTGTATTGCTAAAATAGGACTCGACGTAGACTTAAAAAATGATGGGAGGAACATGCTTAATCTTATGCGGAAGAAGTTCTCCTGTAGCCAAGGGCACGTTCAGCTATTGAATGCGAGCCGACATGTCTCATCAATAAAGAGATGGCCGTTCAAGCGTAGACCTAATGTTTCGCTTATCCGGATCTATCGGATTGGACCCGCGCCGTAAGTCGACTGGCATGAAAGCACAACATTGCTGACTGTTATCACGTCGCGCTCTGGTGGCCCAAAATGTTTCAGAATGGCTGCCTCAGCCAACAGGATTTGTGATCGCCATGATTGATGCAAGGCTGAGCTGTCCGTGGGCTGGCTCACGTTGACGAATAGCGCACCCTCTATTCGTTGCCAATCGCGCAATCCGCATCACGCCTGACGAAGATGCGCCCCAGCCCATCACGAGCCATGGAACGTTCGGATGCCTTGTACCCGGGCTGGGTGTTCGGGGCATGTCTTAGAAATTGATATAAAATTGATAAATTCCTGCCCTCCTGCTCCCGTCGATTATTGACGGCTGTGTCGTGCGCAGAGACCATATCTGACGCCAAATGGACATACTAGATATCGAGCGGCGCCCGCTGCTCCAGGAAGCGAACCGGAACACGTCCCAAACGAGTCTTTCGAAGAAACATATAGTTAAAAACACATCTCCTTCGACCGATGAAGGCGATATCGGCGTGGGTAGCACACAACCTTCGCGCTCGGTCGACGACGATGTCCTCCCGGAGACGTCGCCTCTCGGACGAACTCTTACATGGCAGAGCGCCTACATTTTGGTCATTTCTCGCGTTGTTGGAAGCGGTATCTTTGCTACTCCTGGTGCCATCTTTCAATCAGTAGGAAGCATTGGACTCTCCCTCTCGCTATGGGTTGCCGGAGCTGTCATAGCGGCCTGCAGTCTCGCCGTCGCTTTAGAGTATGGGTGCATGCTACCGCGGTCGGGCGGTTCCAAGGTGTATCTGGAATTTACCTATCGGTGGCCTCGGTTCTTGGCCTCGACTCTTTACGCTATTTACGCAGTCTTCCTGGGATTTACAGCCAGCAACTGTGTTGTATTCAGCCGCTACGTACTCTTTTCCCTCGAAGTACATGATCCAAGTGATCTTCTGTCCAAGGGACTGGCTGTTGGACTCCTCACTGGGGTAACAATTATCCATAGTGTTTTCCCCAAGGCCGGCGTCAGGATTCAGAATGTGCTCGGCTGGATCAAGATCACCGTGGTTCTATTCATGATATTATCCGGAATCTACGTCGTTCTCCTCCGTCCCGCTACAGACTCGGTTTTCGAAGCTGGCCCTCGCCTCTCTTGGGATGATTTATGGGGGGATAGTAGTTGGAGCTGGGGCGTGATATCTACGTCCCTGTTCAAAGTGTTTTACTCGTATTCTGGCCTCGACAATGTCAGTAACGTGTTGAACGAGGTCAAGGATCCAGTTCGGACTCTACGATCGGTTGCCCTCACGGCACTTGTTACGTCGTGTAGCCTGTACCTTCTCATAAACGTTGCCTACTTCCTTGTTGTGCCAGCCAACGAAATCAGGGATAGTGGCGAACTTGTTGCCGCCCTCTTCTTTGAGCGTTTGTTTGGCGAAAGCGTTGGACGGAGAATTCTGCCTTTGACTGTGGCACTGTCAGCCGTGGGGAATGTCATGGTAGTTGCGTTTGCAATGGTATGCCTCTTTAGACATGTCGCAATTACTATTTGGTTTACAATGAGCTGAGTCTAACAACTGACAGGCGCGCATTAAACAGGAGATTGCCCGCCAAGGGTTTCTTCCATTCTCTGACCTGTTGTCTACATCGAAGCCGTTCGGCTCTCCCTTGGGCGGATTCATTGTCAACTATATCCCATCCTTTTTGGTCATAATTTTACCTCCATCCAATGCAGCCTATTCATTCATCCTGGAAGTTGAAGGGTATGCCGGCGAGATTGTCGGCCTTGCCATCGCTGTCGGCCTCCTTAAGCTACGTCTACAGCGGCCTGACTTAAGAAGGCCATTTAAGGCGTGGAAGGCAGCTATTTTTATTAAAATCATTTTGGCAGTGGGTCTTCTTGCAGCGCCTTTCTTCAGCCCTCCTCACCGTCCAGACAATGGCATGTTCTATGCAATGTACGCGCTTGTCGGAATAACAATGTATGTCCTTGGTTGACCACTCCCTTCTGACTTTTTGCTTACAAGATGTGCACAGTCTTGTAGCCGGTGTTATATACTGGTACGTTTGGACAATTGCTATTCCTCGTTGGCGAGGTAGTAGGTTGGAAGAGGAAACGCGAGTTCTAGGAGATGGAACTCTAGTTACTAAGCTTAGATACGTATAGAAGTGTTTCTAGATTTTGAGCATGGGCAACTGTGAAGGCTCTTGTTTGTTGGAGATGATTGTGGATTTATCAAGACCGCCAACAAATTTAGGTTGAAGAGGAAGAAGTGCATTTTAAGTGTGCTATTTATTACTGCGCACAAGCCGCTACATTATTCCAATAACTCAGCAAGGATTTCCAGGCCGGCGTGCTGCATGATTTGTAGATAGACACTGATTCTTATGAGAAGTGACAACCTCCCTTCAGTATCAACTACATATGAGTATAGGACGAACACATCTGTAGAGACATTGTATTCAGCTCCAAGACTTCAAAGGGGTGAATATCCAAAATATATCATTCGTGATGCGGTCCCCTTTCCATTAAGGATACACCCTGGCGTCATTCAAAAACGTCATAGCCAAGAAGCAATGGGGGCTGCCGCGTGCATGAATATTCCACAGCCAAAGTTTCCAACCTCTCACACGGAGGTGGCACCTATGATTTATCATTTGCCAATTTGCAGGTGCTCAACATCCGGTGGCTTTCCCAAGGGGCTGACTGGCCCTTGTTGATGGTGTATCGGCTCTCATATCAAAACTGGCTGTTTGAAGCCTAAACACCTGAGGCTCAGAGGGTTGTGGCACCGGGCTGGCTGGCGGCTACTTCTGCAGGTAGTGTCTCGGGAGCAACTTGCTGATTGGCATGCTGCTGCAGCCTTTACCTCTGGAAGAACTACCTTTTGCAGCCGCTGAACATCCTGTACCGACACGTTGTTGTACCTCATCGTCGCCGTCAAATGCCGTGTTGACGGTAAGCTGATAGCATTCTTACATAGACAGGTATATTTACTTTTGTTACTCATCCGCTTTAGGAAGAACCTTTTGTTCGTTTCCAAGCGCAACTACTCCATGTTAGTCATCGGTTTCCTCTACTCTGTCTTGATGAATGCATCAGAAGAGGCCCATGGACTTACGCCGATCAAAAAGATAATAGCTTGTCACAAAAAAGATGGGCAACGCAATAATCGACGAAACCCACTTGCGGGCGGCGGTGTTGTATCGCTTTTGGTAATCCTTCTTCTCGATCTCCTTCCTCTGTTCCTCAAGTGCTTCCTCTCGGCGCTGACTCGCTCGTCGCAACCGAGCTGCACGGAGAGCCGATTCTCGGGCCTCGGCGGCATGAATCGCATCTTGCGGTGGGCTCGGTGGCTCGGGAGCAGACGATTGCCACGAAGGTTGGGGCCGAGGAGGCGACAAACGGGTTATTCGGGGAGTTTTAGGGACAGTATCTTTTCCTGGGGTACTGTTAGTGCGAGAGGCGGCAATAGAGGGTTTGTAATTAGCACCTCTTGAAGTGGTGGTTGACACCAGTCGTTGGACAGTGGCTGAGACCCGATTGAAGCGCGGGGAAAGAAGTCGATGGAGCCGTGGGAGCGACACCATTTCGTCGTTATATGCTTGGAGGATGAAGAAATTAACGAGGGAAGCCAATTGACCCGGTAATACAGAGCCAAGTGTAGCTCTTTGGAAGCAGTCAGCTGTTGGCGGTCTGGCAGGAGTAGCTGAGCCGACTTTTTTTTTTTTTGAGGATGGAGTCGGTTGACCACCATATCGATAAGGAAACGGTAATCATTAACGTCATTTTGAAGCCAAGCCCCGATATGTCGAGGTCACTTTATTTGAATAGCACTATTTTACTATTATAACTGACTTTCAAATTATGCGATTGCTATTGCTTATCATCTATGGAAATTTGTCCTCACACATGCTCCAAAGACCCCCGTCAATGATTGACTTTGGCTTCATTTTTGGTCACCATCTGAGAAGGCCGCATCTCGAAACAAGGCTGACGGCTCATCCGTTTTACGTGGTTTTCTATATTATACAATTCTCCTAACGCCATTGCGCAGCCTCAGCCGCGTCTTTCCATTGGATATCAAACCAAGCTGGTTGATCAATCGTCATCGTCTGTGTACCTGGGCCCTGTTGCTGCAGGAGTCTCGGGTGCACCACCGTAGGCAGCTGGAGTGGGAGCACCGTAGTAGCCACTTGCCGCAGGTGTTGGGGCACCCGCTGCAGGTGTCGGAGCCGAGTCAGCACCCCAGCCACCTTGCCATCCTCCACCTGGGGTCGGGGCATTGACGGCAGGAGTTGGGGCTGAGTAGGCTCCTGGGGTCGGAGCGTTCATTGCACCAGGAGTGGGGGCGCCCAGGAGAGCGCCGCCGGGCGTGGGAGCGTCATACGCACTGGATGATGTAGCACCGGGTGTGTAACCCCAAGTGTCGTTGCCGCTAGCACCTGGTGTGGGCGCAGAAGCTCCATATGCTGGGGTCTTGGAGCCTGACGCCCAGCTGTCGCCACCGCTGTATGCCGGAGTCCGCGATCCAGCTCCAAAGGTGTCTCCAGGGGCTGGGGTCCTCGCGCCTGATTGCCAAGCAGGAGTGCGCGAGCCCGAGCCATAAGCAGTACGACTGCCGTCGTAAGGATTGACAGTTCGTGACCCATCTGCCCATGCCGGAGTTCGAGCCCCCGACATATCCTGGGCCTTCCATGCGGGTGTACGCCCACCTGCCGATGGCGCTGCGAGATATTAGTACAGAAATGAGATATATATAAAGATTCAACTTACTCCGCGATCCCCAAGCCGGGACACGATCCGAACTGGCGTTCGACATTGGGGTTCGAGAACCGCCCTGCCAACCAGGCACTCTGTCTCCCCCGCCTCGACCTGCGCCTCCAGGGGGGCCGCGGCCGCGATTGTTAATATCAATTGTTGCACCAGTAGTTTTGTTCTTGAAGCTGAGACTGTCTCGTGGAACTGTGACCGTCTTGCTCTTCGTGTGCAGCTCAACACGAGCATGTGTATCCGTGGTATCTTTGACGATACCCAGTAGACCCTTGTAGGCTCCTTTCTTGATAATGACAGTTTGGTCAATGGCCTTATCTCGGCCAAACATCTTTGCTGGTTGTTGTGGCTTATTCTCTGCACCATTCTTGTGAATTTTGAGTGCTGGGTTCATCGCGTTCAGGTCAGGACCAGCAGCAGCGGCGTTAACTCGCCCGCCCTTTGCTGCGATGGTGTTGACCATGCTTGCTTTGGTAACAAAGACACCCGCATTTTCCTTGCTATCGTTGGTATGTAGGAATACATAGGAGCGATGAATGTGAATGATCTTTCCCTGTCGTTGCTGGCCAGTGAACTCCTTGACAACGTCTTCGAGGCGGATCTCAGAGCCGTTGCGATCCGCTGCAACGGCTTGCTTTCGCTTGGGCAACTTATTGGCGATTTGAGAAGGCATCACTTGTCGGGTATCTCCGAACTGATCCAGGACAACCAGAGATTCGCGGTCAACTTTGACAATGCAGCCAACGGTAGTGGGATCCAGCTGCACAAGATCATGGAGCTCATACTGACCAAGAGATCCCTGGCCACCAATGTCGCTAGCCTCGCGGAGATCCTTGCTGAAGACAGTCACCTCAGTGTTGGTCTGGTCTGTGAGGAGGGTCACACGATCTTCAGAGATTTTGACGACCATTCCGACTTCATCGCGGAACCTGCTGCCGCCAATAACCTTGACATGATCACCAATTCTAAATCGCTTGCGCAGTCCCTTGATAGGAACCTCGATGGTTTGACCTGCAAGATCACCTTCTGTGACCGACATGGTGACAATATCACCCTGTACACTGGTGGCTTTGCCAATAACACCTTTCTGCTCGCCCGAGTATACTTCAATGATATCGCCTGGGAGGTAGGTAACCAAGGTGTTGCTATCCTTCAGACTAGCAGCCAAAGCCTTGAGATCGAGGTTCTCAGTACCATCTTCGGCTCCTGATGCAAATCGGGTAACCTCTTCTAAAGAGGGGTTCACATCGGTCACAACTAGCTGTTGAATCTTGACATCCTTGACCTGGAAGCCGTTTTCGAAGTCGTCGCCCATGTAGGACCAGGTGTTCGTAGTGGGATTGCCCTGGATGTGGCGCGGGTGACGCTTGCGCGCCTCAACTTCGCTGAATAGCCTCTGGGGGGGGCGTGGTCCTGCGTTACCAAAAGGTCTCTTGCGCTTACCGTCGGCAGTCAGTGCAGCCAATGCATCGTCGCGCATGCCGTAGTCGAGTCGGGGAATGAATCGAACTCTGGCCTCCAGACCATTCTCGGTGACGTCAATAACTTGCGCCAAGTCTCCGTTGTGTTTCGCAGGTCGCTTAAGTCGAACCCAGGCGCCAGGTTCCAACGTTGGAGTCTTGGACACGCGCAACAATTCGGGCATGTCCTTAATCTCAACGAGGATCATTTTGGAGTGAGGGTACACATTCATAAGACCATCCAGTGCCTTGAGAATATCTGTTTGTCGTTGTGCTTCAACATAGATGAAGCCTTTCATCACAGACTCGATGCCTCCACGTTCGAAAGCAGCCGTGATGGCAAGCTCATCCTTGGTTCCCATACGCTCCTCAATCCGCTTCATGATCGAGAAGATGACTTCTCGCTCCTTGCCTTCCTTACATCTCACTGCCCAAATGCTTGGATCATCCACACTAGGGAGAAGCAAGCGCTTGGGTACAACCGCCGCGTCGCCGAGACCTTTGGCAGATCGTCGATTGCCATATCTCTGCCGCAAAATCTCCGCCTGTTTTTCCGCATCCATACTGGACTCCATTTCTCGGCGGCGGTCGAGTTCGCGATGTCGCTGATCGTCTAGACGACCACTATCGGCCAAGTCATCGATGTGAGCATTATCAATAAAGTCGCCGATTTCTTCGCCTTCTTTTTCGTCATCTTCAGCTTCGTCCTCATCGTCAACTTCGGCTTCAATATCGAAGAAAGCATTGCGCCTGTCGCGACGTCGCTTGCGACGATGACCCTACGCGTTTTCCGTTAGCATTGTAATATAAGAACAAGCGTTCGCTGACCTATAAAGGATTATGTGGGTCACTTACTTGCTGGATATCATCTTCGTCTTCCTCATCCTCGTCCTCCTCATCATCGTCATCATCGTGGCGACGCCCATCATCCTCATCTTCTTCGTCTGCGCCTTCCTCATCTTCATCTGCATCATCACGAGCGGCTGGACTGCTTTCGCGAGCATTTGATCGCGGCTGCTGTCTTGTGTCTTCGTCGTCAGACATGTCAGCGGGCGCAGGGTTGAAGTCCTCCTCGTCTTCGGAGTCGTCGAAGCGCGACGGGTCGTTGGACGACATTCTGTCAGTGAGGAGGCCGCCAAAATGGACGGCAAGCGCGTTAATGAGGGAACAGTGGCGAAAGGCGACGAAAGAAGAGAGAGAAAGAAAGAATTCGATGAAATGAGGCGCGTTCACTGGAACAAAGATATTGAGAACGTCGAAGCTAAAGTTTCCCAATGCCATTGAAGCTCTGACGCTCGGTTAATAGACAACAACCCCGATATATGCATAAATGCTGGTTTACTAAGCACTATATGCACAATACAGATAAAAAACTGCCGTCACATACTGTGAAGATTGCACTGTGTCGTTCAGACTTCATGCCGAATTAGCTTCTAGGAAGGAAACATATACCCGCGGTATAAATTAGCGCCCCATGATATAGCCAGGACTCTTCCCCTCGGTGGGGGGGTTTTTTTTTTTCGAAAGGATTTAAACTCCAAGATATACAAATGCGAAGATTGAAAACCAGCCCCTAATCCTATCCCGACCGACCTACTGACTACAGTGGAGTCGTTGGTCAACCGCAGTCATGAAGGCAATCGTAGTTCGCGAATTCTATGACTCTGTAAACGATATAGCTGTGTCAGAAGTACCGATTCCACAGCCAACTACGTGTCAGATCCTTGTGCGGGTCATATCGGCTGGCGTCAATTTTGTCGATATGCTTTATGTATGTGTCTTCTTGATATATTGCTTTATGTTTCGTGTATGCTGACATACTCAAGGCGCAAGGCCTACATCAAAACAACAAGAGATTAGTTCGACCGCCTTTTACTCTGGGGCTGGAATTTGCCGGCATTGTCGTCTCGTCGCCGCCCCAATCGCGCTTCAAACCCGGAGATGCTGTGTTTGGGGACTGCCTGGGGTCCTACAGTGAGTTTCTGACTATTCCTGAGAACTCTGGGTCTATCCGACTCATGCCCTCAACTTGGGGCTTCGATGAAGCCGCGGCTTTGGGAGCTACGCTTCCCGTATCATACGGAGCCCTAGTTCTTCGTGGTGGTATAAAGACTGGGGAGACGGTTCTTGTACACTCCGCAGCCGGGGGGATCGGAGCGATGGCAACGCAAATTGCAGCGGCTATGGGCTGTCGGGTTTTAGGAACTGCGGGTTCCAATGAGAAATGCGCATTTGCCCAGACTTTCGGCGTGGATCAATGCGTGAACTATTCCCAGGACAATTGGTGGGAACGAGTCTTGGAGTTAACTAATGGGAAGGGGGTTGATGTGATTTTTGACCCTGTTGGCCTAGTTGACCGCAGCCTGAAATGTCTAGCCCATCGTGGCCGGGTCCTCGTAGTTGGTTTCGCCGGGAGGGAAGGAGAAATGGAGAAGATTGCTATGAACCGGCTACTGTTAAAGCAGGCAACTCTGACTGGATATGTAAGTTTAAAATACCCGATGTCAGCATGGTATGAAATTGCTAATTATAAATTCAACAGCGGTACGGGGAGTCTCTCCGCAGATATCCGGATGAGAGAGAAATCATCTGGCGTAGTCTTCAGCCGCTTATGGAAAGTGGAAAGATTCGACCGATTGTGTCTAGGTATTACCCAGGCCTAGAAAGCATCCCCAGGGCACTTAGTGATCTGTCCGGCCGCCAGATATCAGGGAAGGCAGTGATAAGAGTATGTGATGATGGGGAAACTCGATCTAGAGCCCGAATGTAAACCAACTCGGCCTCGGCGTTGAGAGGGACATGTAGGGGTGACAATTTGGTCGAGCTAGATCTCCATTTACCCCCTGGAACAATGAGTAGCTACTCGTGATGTATATTCGGGCCTATCTAAATTGTACTTACACAACTCGGCTCCATCACAGCTCTAATCGGAGCAATTTCCTACTCATGAGCTAAAGCAAGTGTTTCCTTAAAATACCATGCATGGCTTGGATTGGGCTGACGGGGTAATATACCCAGCTACCAGCTCAAAAATAGGAGGCTCACGGCGCTTACATCAAGTTTCAAACCGCATTCAGATACTCCATTCTTCAGCGGCATCGTAACCAGCCTTCGTCGTTCTTATCTGTATAGGAATCAAACCGTGACTCAGGTCTAGGAGCTCAGTATGACACCCGGAACAGTTGTCTGAAATCTCATTGCTTTGCCTCCCCAACCATGCTTGTCCGTTGTCGTCACGCTCTTCCCGATTTTTTTTTATCCAGTGTCCGCGCTCCGATATGACTGAACAACCCAAACCTTGCAAACTCCTGGCTTTGCACAATGCTTGCACCAAACCCAACCGGCCAGATTCTACACAACTTAAAGTGCCAACACTCAAAGAAATCAGTATACCCATTAATACATCTTTCACATCACACGAGTTCCCCATACGCCTCGCCCGGCACTCACTCCGAGCCACTCACCGCGGTCTGCGTGAGGGAGATGGGGAACCCAGCCAAGGTTACCAATCTCGTAGTCACACTGCCAGCTAGCTACAGGACTGCGGTGGTTGTCTTGTTGGGGAGCACCGTTTACCGGAGGCCCACCCAAAGGAGGGTTGGAGTTGAGTAGATCCCAGATGAGAACCTGGCAGTCATCGGCACCAGAAGCTAAAGTTCCGCGCCTTAATGGTGACCACTCGATGCTATTGACGGAACCTCCGTGTCCACGAAGCTCGAGCAGGGCCTGTCCCGGCTGGCGCACATCTAGGATACGAATGATGTTGGAATCTTGTGCAAAAGTGGCTAACAAATGGGTATCGTGAGGAGAGGTAGCAAGTCTCAGCAGAGGTGGCGGGTTTGACATGGTCTGTTGCGCGAGAGTAGGGCTTATGCGACCGCCATTGGGGTCTACGAAAAAGCGTCAGTAATTGACCTTGCATCAAGCTGTAGCACTGCTTCATGTTTACATACCTCGCTCTTCCTTGCCAGTCGGCTCGTAAATAATGGTTGAGTGCTCGAGACTTCGCAGATCAAACATTCGCACACTGCCATCCTGACCACAGCTGACAAATACGTCGACACTCTTGGCGCAAAATCGCACATCATAGACCTCCTTATCATGGGCAATGAGTTGGGTTTTGGCTGTCAAGGAAGGAATATCCCAGATTGTGCAAGTCGTGTCTATACTGGAGGTGATGATAAGGCTTGGAGATACTGTGTTCCAGTCAAGAGATGTGAGGGGTGCGGTATGATCTGGTGTCTTGGAGTTGGACAGCAGAGCCAGTGGTGTCAACTTTGTTACGGTGGCGTCACGACCGGGACGGGTGATGGTGTTGCCTGGAGTTGAAGGGGTATCTGAGGGAAGTGACCAGAGTCGCAAATGGTCACCAGAAGTGGCAAGGAGGTCAGTAGACTGCTTCTGGGAAGAAGGTGGCTCCCACAGCAGACGAGTAACGGGGTACGAGTGTGTGGCCTCGGCAACTTTCGTAAACTCAAGACTGAACTTGGAGGAGCCGGGCGAGTAGACGTCCTGGGGGGTCGGAGAAAGTTGACTGTCAAGGATTTGGATCTAGGAAAAGAAAGTCAGCGAAAGGCACCGGGCAGAAGAAGGCATTGAAAGTTGTCGCGCAGGAAGGGAGACTCACAAAGTTGTGGCCGTCTTCGAGATAACTTCCAACAGCCAGCTTGCCGGCACCATTGCCTTGAGGCGCCCACTTGCACCAGTCAAAGGCATAGATAGCCCAAGGGGCCATGTAGTTGCTGGTACCAGATTGTGAATTGGCGATGTCATAACCTAGAGACCCAGGGGTACCATCGGACATGCTCGAGTCGGCGCGGGGTCGAATATCAGCAAGACCGAGCGGGGTGTTGGAGATATTCCGCTGAGAGCCCGGAGCATTGTACTTTGACGGATCGGAGGGCGACATGAGTTGAGAAGAAGCGCCGCCGGGCGTCGTGGGCGTATAGGCATGATAGTTCGAGGGGGCCGAAGGGCCTTCGTAAGGGGCTGCCGGGCTCGAGCGGGAGTAGCTGTGTGACATGGTTTTGATGTAAGATGGCTGCTGCTGAGAGGGCGATCGGTGGATAGCAGACGAGGCGGAAGTGGAAGACGAGCCAGCCGGTAGCAGCGTCGGCGTAGTGGACAAGGGATTGGGCGAGGCTGGGGATCGAGCGGCGGCGGAGAGTCCCCCAGCGGGCTGAAGGACGTTGGGCACCGAGCTAGACGAGGAGGCAAGGGGATTGGGGTTGGAAGAGGCCACTGAGGAGGAATGTTCGAGCTTAATCTTGGGCGTGTAGTCGTAGCCGTGCTCGTACTCTTGAGGTGACATGGACATTGGGCCCGATGACATGTGTAGTTCGTCGTGATGCTGCTGGGAGCTAGAATGCGAGCCAGAGCCAGGGCCGGCACCAGGGCCAGACACAGAGGCTGTCTGATGCAGTGAGGAAGGAAATGGCTGTGATTGGCTCATTGTGGCTTTTCTTTTTTCGCATGCGTTGGCGCGGGCTCGATTTGGGCGTGGACTCGCTGGAGGGAGGGGTGAGCCGGAGTGGGCGCAAAGTGTGGGCGCAGGCGTGGGCGGGCTTTGGGCAAAGGCGGACCGACGTGCGTTACACGCGCGCAAACCAAGGTAACAACAGCGTGCCCGAGACACGGCGACGCAAGAGGCCTGACCAGTGACCAGGTCAATTACCCGCGCTGGCTAGGGTGAGGGACGGGGGACCACTACAGGAGATGGCGGTCGCTGCACGTCAGCCCGGCCGGTGGCGGGTATTTACACAGCGTCCAGGTGCGCGGGGAGTGAGCAAAGAGCCCTGGCAACCTGAGGCGACGGGTTGAAGAGGGAAAGGTGAGCACAAAGAAGGGAGAAATAGTGCGAGGAAGATGTGAAGTGGGTGAGGGATAAGGTGGTGGGATGACCCGAGTTAGGTATTCCTCACAGCCGCAGTCGGGGCTCGCTTTTTCCCCTCAAGTCACCCGTGAGCTGAGTGAGCATGGACGCATAGGTGATAGGTGCTGCAAATAGCTGCAGCATGGAGAATTTGGGTTCGCAAGGCTCCCATGTAAAGGTAGCTGGGTAACCTTGGCAGGATAGCTGGCTAGATACGAGGCCGTAATAATTAGTGGCCCAGGCCCAGTCTCGTGGGCTAGCATTGGTGAAGGTCTTGCTGATCTTCGAGTTTGTCACCTCCGCCTATTCCACTCAGAACCATCTGATTGACTATACTACGGCCGTCCCCTTTTTCTTGTTATTTTCTTCTCTGACAACACCATAGCGCCTGTTCCCTTGTATCAAATAGATTCTGGTGCATGTCGGGCATCACCTGGCTCTGCGAATCCTTTTAGTCCGTGCCATTTCGGCTACCCTCCAAAAACTTCGGAAGGTTTTGTATCATAATCATCAATACCTTAGACAATTCCGTGTATTTGCAGTTTTCCCACGACGATCCATCAGATTGAATTTTTATGAATGAATATAGTTTCCCAGAATTACACGTCCCTAAATGGCCACTCTTCCTCTAGCTGCTTTCCCCACCTTCCGGTGGCAGAACCGGAATAATGTACATTGCCGTGCTCCATTATTCTTGTTCAAGCCAGTCTAGTTTCATCGCCTTTTCGGATATGTCCCCACCGATTTGTAACTTCAATTTAATCAATTTGGGTTGTCTTACTTGACCAGTAAACATACTTCGTTATAGAGCTATCTTGCTCGGGAATACGATTCATCTAAAATATCATTTTGATGACTACTGCTTTAGGTTATCTATTATCTATGACTTTGGTTGTCTGGTCTGAATGTACTGGAACGTTTACTTTACGTTATCCAGCACACCCCAGTGACTTAATTCTTGTGAGCGACCAACCTGGCCGAGAAACCAGAGAAGTCCATTCCTCAAGACACGATGTCAAAATTAGTGGACCCGCCGCTTTGGCTATTTTAGAGATGGAAACTTCCATGTTCTCGAAGGACCTTGGCCTACGATGGTCATCCCTGTGGTCTTCTTCATGACAACTGTGCCTTTTCCGTCTTGTTGATGAGTACATATGCTTTTTAATATTTAAGGTAGGTAAAACATCCTGAGTGGTCAAATATATAATCGGGCAAGTGTGACCTGTCTGCTAGTCCAATCGTGTGTTATGTGCATATGACGGCATGCCACAACGTGACCTACGATACTGATGTCTCACCCTACCACTGTAGAGGAACCCAGGCGCAATTAACAGATGGGTTTCTCTGGGAAATAAATTTTAAGCGAAATGATGGAGTTGGTCTGTTTCTTCTGCTGCTGTAGAACAAAATATGGCATTGAAATCTAACTCGAAATCAAGGAACGAAGGATGGGAAATAGGAGGGGATTACAGACAGACCTAGAGATTTGGCATGAAACCAATCGGCACACAGTCTTTGCGACTTGTGACCTGGAGCCGTGAGAGAATTTGGAGTTGGAACGTGGGTCGTGTTGAAGCAGAGTTCAATCCAAGCCATTTCTAATCAAACCCACACAGTATCTTGATACATATTGTCAAAATAACAAAATCATGTTGTTTATCTTGAAAGACTGATGCTCAATCAAGGTTAATATCGTGCATTTATCTAATGTTATTCTTGCTGTCCTATAGGCCGGTAGTGGGATGTGGAGTTGTACCAACCTAGCTACTTGCAGTGCACCATGGCTTTCAGCCCAGGCACATGCCAAAGTTGGAACGTGACCTTGCTCCATCGCTCCGACTGCCTACGTCTCACAGCTACACGCGCAGACGCCCTTTCTCCTCATCGCCCATACTCTCATCCTCGACACACTTTTTCTGCATCTGCAGGTGCTGGCTTCCAGGTTCTGCAGCGAAGAATAGTTATGTTGTAGACTGCGCTTCATCAAATTAATTCAAGGCCCCACCTTCCCAACCATGACGTCGCCTTCTCTATTTGATCGTATATCGAGCCCCAAGCACCGGCTCCCAATTCTTCCACTACACACTGTTCCCAATCGCCCCCCCAGTGAATATCCCCTCGACGAACTCGAACCACGACCCGACGAAACACTTTCTGACGAACCTCCTCGTCCAAGGCTTTGGAGCCCGGCGCAGCAACGCCCATCCCCGCGCCGTCCGTCACCGCCGCCCTCGTGGGAACGGAAGATGGACTCGCCTGGTTCTCCATCAAAGATTCGACCCCGACCCATCTTCTCAGGGCCCCCGCCCCCAATCGCCGCCTCGGGCTTGATAAGCAAACAAAGCACCGGTCACTCGCTGACTTCAAATTATGTCGAGAGGTCCAGAGGGAACGGGCTTGTCTCGGCAAATCGATCGGGATTTGAACAGGCTCTCTTGAACCAGCGGTCTCACGAAAATAACAACCGTCCTGATTCAATATGGAGGAGCCTCCAACGAAGAGAGAAAGTCTTAGAGCGGGACATTCAACGACTTCTTGATTTACAATCTTCGGGACTAATGGCAGATAATGGAGGTAGTGCATTCGAGAAGGACATCAATCGAGATAGCGACGATGACGAGAGCACTTTTTACTCTGCTGCTACCTCCAAGTCTCGGATGACCAACTCACTATACATACCACCGCGGTCCACTGCTGATGGTAATGTAATTCCGGTGCGACAGCCAGCATCAATGAAACCACCAGGCCTCCAATCTGCTCGGGTTGGGTTGCGCCGATCTATGGCTGCGTTGTCAGAGCTCAAGGCAGAGGAGGACGCCCACCTAGATACAGCACTTTCTCTTCGGAAAGATGCTTTGGCGTATTTAGATAGGATGGTTGCCAGGAAGGATAACGTTTATGCTGAGCTCCATGCCTTGGAGGAGGATGATCAAGAACCCTTGGGTTGCGAGCTGAGAAAGCTTGAAGCTGAGAATGAATCATTGACTTCAGAGATTCGTCTTTTGGAGGAGAAGCTTGTCGGGATGCGCAATCGACGCCGATGGGTCAAGGATAGGATGGAAGATGTTAAGAATCGAAGAGAATCGGGACTAAGTGGATATCGAGCTGCTGGGAAGGATATTGACGCAGAAATACGAGAAATATTACGGCGCCCTCCGATCGCGCCACTAGATTTGGAGGTCTTGAGACAGAGTTCCGGCTGGCATTCTGATAAAGACGTTGAACTTCCTGGGGGGGCCGACTTCTTGAAGTTACGGCCAGAGCGGCGCACAGCGGAAATGGCTAGGTCCTGGTGGGAAGGGGAGATTTCCATCTTGGAACATCGCAAAACACAGATTGTTGAGGACCGCGAGGCTCTTCTCGAGGGGGCTAAAGCATGGTCAGAAGTGACCAAATTAGTCGCAGACTTTGAAACCACTTTGAGAGAACTGATTAAATCAGCTCGTCATCAAAAAGACCAGGATGAGGAAGCATTGCCTCAGGAGGCGATTGGGACACAGCTCGCAAGGATGGACTACGTGGTCAAGGAACTGGAAGAAAAGTTACATTCGGCCGAGGAGAAACATTGGAATCTTCTCATATGTGCCATCGGTGCCGAGTTAGAGGCATTTGTAGAGGCTCAAACCCTCCTCAAATCCACACTTGGTGTGCCAAGTGAGGAACCACAACTTCTTGATGGATCTTCACATTCGACTGTGCGTGAAGACTCTACTCAGGGCCGCCCACCCGATGATAGCCACGATGAAAGCGACAACGAGGTCCCTGCTGACCTCTTGGTTTCTCACATAGAAGACCATGAACATGGCAGACCACGCAGTTCTCGAGCAAGTGAAACGACGGAAAGCCAAGGAGAGAGCGAGAATGATGTCCCCCCCGAATTTTTAGCTGAGCATGCAAGCCAAGCAGATGAAGAGTTAGAGACATGAATAACGAAGCTATGAGGTGCGGACAGATTGTGTGGAGTTTGGATATACCCTGGTCACTTTTTTTCTGGTCTGGTTTATACAATTCTATGATTTTGGACATTGCATTTCACTTGGAAGTATCTAGGCCTGCGACCATGCACAATTTCCCATTCTCTGCCAAGCCATTTGGACCAGGAAGAGGACAAACCTGAACGACATGATCAGAGTTGGAGATAGGACAGAGGGCATTTAAGATATTGAAGTAGCATTCATTGAATAATCATCACTTAATCATGCACCACAACACCTATCAAGATAAATCGACCCAAACGGTGTACTGGCTTTTTGCCAGTACTATGGTTCCCCGCCCTATAATCGATGGATGAAAGCAAAATAGTTGGAGGGTTTCAACTTGAGTCGTGTACAAGACAGTCCTAATATTTATTTGCCAAATTTACTGCCATTCCAGGCAAGCAACAAAACATTGTTGAGCGAAGATCAAATTCGTTATCATATTCCTAAACAGAGTCATTCGTCATCGAGGGAGTTTCGGCTGGTTGTTTCGAGTCGATCTATGTCGATGGGATCATCGGGTTCGCTCGAAGAAGCCGCTAGATCCAGCAATGGCCACAGATTGGTCCATCACCCATTCACCGACACCAAGATAGTTGTCGATCCATCGGTTGAGATCCTTGCTGTCGCCAGCAACTCTCTCCGTCTTGAAGCTGTGATTCAAATTCGTCAGATATGATTCGTCGGGCCTGACTAGACATGGGCGTTCAGCAACTTACCTCAGACCGGTAGATCGCTTCATGCCGGCGAGAAAGGCCGAAACTGCAAGCTGTTAGCTCAATCCGGAATAAGGGAGTAGGACGTGGCGACGAAGAATATGGCCTGGTGGTTTCGGCATCTGGCTCGGGAAAGAGCGGGGCGGACCAGGGACGAGAAGCTGGGGATTAGGAAGAGAAGAAACTTACAGAGAACGGCATCAAAGGCGTAGTGAGTGAGTCTTCCGACCTTTGACCAAAGTCCCAGCGTCAGCAGGTCGAGGAGCTGCAACAGAGTCTTAGACGGGCTGAGCCAGGTTGGCGTGCTCGACAGGTTATGGGAGAGTTTGGGGGGAGTTTGAAGTCGGTGACAGGGAATGGGATGGGGAATTTACGTACTACCATGTTGGCTAATGCTCGCGGAGAGTTGGGACTGGTTAACTGGGCTGGGCTCGGCAGTGAGGCCGTGGAATGAGGCTTGGCTTTGACGTTGGATAGTGAGGCTGAACTGAGATAGAGATGGAAGTGGTCAACTCTGCAAGGGAAACACCTTCGTCATGCGACACACCATATGCTTTGGCC
Organism: Calonectria naviculata; assembly: GCA_003031705.1. Taxonomy (NCBI): domain Eukaryota; kingdom Fungi; phylum Ascomycota; class Sordariomycetes; order Hypocreales; family Nectriaceae; genus Calonectria; species Calonectria naviculata. Next base: position 56,532 of record NAGG01000750.1, on the reverse strand, counting down.
TGGTTGGTAGGCGAGACTTCGGCCTTGCAACCTGATGTGGGCCTCCGGGGGTGGCAGCGCCGAGCCTCCGGATGTTGGCAGGGCGACCCAGTGTTAGTTCACGTGTCAAGGTCAAGTGCAACGTCACGTGACATTTCAATCGAATCTCGGATCTGTGGCATGTGACAAGCTCACCAACTCTCAAGCTGGTTACCGGCAACGAGAGGAGAAGCTGGAAGAAGCACCCAGGTCTAGGCCAAGCCCAAATCGAGAGCCCACCCTTCCTTCAGCGCCGCTCTCGGCGGGGAAGTGAAGCGACCGATATTGACCCGAGAACGATAGCCAGCTATTCCGAAATAGGATGGAGGGGTTGACGGCGACTTTGTGGGGCCGATCATGTTGAGCTTGCGGTTGGGTGGCGCCCAGTTGCAGAAGGTATGCGTCTATGGTGCATTGGGTTGGGTAAGGTGAAGGGAGGCCAGGTAGGTCCCAGTACGAAGCTGGACCCCTCACCAGCGGCCCTAAGGTATTAGCCCAACGTATTACCCTAACCGGAGATATACCACATTGGGAGCCACAGCCAAAAGGCAAACTGGTTGAGTGAGGGATAATGACCCTGAGCCAAACACGGGATACACGCTTAATAAAAGGCCGAGTCTTACCCAGACAAGGAAAACGACAAGGCAAAATGCCTCACGACCTTGCGTTGTCCCTCTTTATTTTAATGGGTAGGAAGTAAGTTTTGACAGAATGTATTACCCCAACGGAACGTATCATGCACCGATATCCCATTAGTCGGGCAGAATGCCGCTATCCAATACGATGAATTCTATTTGTTGTGCGGGTTTCTAAGATGAGGGGCAGAGTTTGTCGGCGCCGGCGGGCGGCCTTTTTTTTTTTTCTTTCTTTTTTTTCCTTTCTCAGGTGTGTTGTTGGAGATGGATGTCGGTCTACAAATGGCCGGTCACCATGCCAAGCAAGTGGATTTGGAGTGTGAGAGCATATTCCAGGGGTCCTTTTTTATCACTCTCTCAGGAGATGCGGCCTCTTAGGCGGGGTATTAAAACCCCTGAAATCGATTTGGTGAGGCTTTCGGGCCGGCATCATCTCACTTACCGTCAGAGTCGAATGAAGAAGTGGGCAATGGCATTACTCAGTATGTGAAGTGTCCAAAGACGCCGATGCCGATGGCAGGGTGGGACATAAGTAAAATCAAGGATCAAACGTCGGTACCAATTGCTTTGCATGTACAGAGTACCTTAGAATGTTTGCGCGTACCCGAATCAACGGCAAGGTAAAATGCCAATGGTGTTAGCTACTGAACAGCACGGTATGCGTCAGAAGGAATGATTGGATCCCCAGGCAAAGCGCCAGAGATGTGCATGGTATCAAACAGTGGCGTGCGTACGATATGGTTATGCGCCCCTGCAACAAGAAATGGCTGGGCGTTTGGCCCGCTTCGCAGGTTTAAAGGCGGGTACATGGACAGGCCAAGAAAAACAGCTTGGAAGAGAACCAACGTGGGTTTGTGGCTGCGACACGAGGTGCGGTGAGCTGGGATGACTGGTACAATATACGAATATGTTCCTCTGGTTTATTCATTGATTCCTTCATTCACCACGTCCCTACATTGCCACACACGGCTCTATTAAAGGGTCAATCACATCCCGCACGTACATTGGACGAGGGTCCCCTCCCAAAAGAAAAACTTCTGTCCAATAGTTCACCGGCCAAGGTGAATGATGGCGCTACTGGACGGCTGGTGTAGTAGCGGCATGAGCAGACTGGGGCGGATGTTTTTTTGGGGCATTCCGCGCCGAGAGGGCCGGCGACTGTTGCTGCAAGTCGCAGCGGTAGTGGGGGGTGGGGGAACAGAGCTCCCAGATTTGGTAAGGGTACAGCTTCTCGGCGGGCTTGCACCTTGAAGCTAGCTTTGGTGTGTTAGCTAGCCATTCCTTGACTTATTACACACAGGATATTGTTCTGATTACGGGCCTGATATCGCAGAGCTGGGGAGATATGGAGGATATGGAGAAGGAGAGAGTAAACAAGTAAATGGCCTGGGATGTGTCTAGATACCAGAGGACATTGGACTCTCGCTGGTATGAGGAAAGCGGGGTCCCCAAGAAAAAAAAAAAGACGGAGCCATCATCGAAAGTGTCAGATCGCCAGTCCCCTACCGGTCTAACACTGATGAGCGGTCCGAGTGTCAGCGAGGGACGGCACAGGAGGAGGCAATTACTTGGTTGCTCACCGCGGAGGAGCAAATGTCCTCTACCAAGCGGACCCCTCCCCGGAGACCACGTACTCTACCAGTGCTCAACTCAGCCTGGTGAGACGCGACGTGGGTATGCCGTTGCCCATGCCCCAATCGACGACATCCCTTTGTTTGTCATAGATACCATTCGTTTGTTAGGCGGACATGTAGCCGTGACCATGGTTGGCCAAGCCCATCTGGGCACCTAAGGTAGGCAAGGGGAAAAAAAAAGTTGAGGGCAGATGCGAGGCAAGGGCAGTAAGTATGGTGAAGGGTCGGCTCTTGGTTTTTTGTTTTTTATCACCACCATCTCCCAAGATTTTTCTTACCTCCCTCCCTTCCTCTTTCTTTCCCATCCACGTCTTCACTTTCCATCGACCCCAAAGCTTGCCCTTACTCTTTGCTCCCTTATTATAGGCGCATCCAGATCCATCATCTGTTGCTGCCTCGGACTTGTACGTGGAGAGTGCACGTTCCCTCCCATCTCTGACCACTTCGGCATCCTTTGATTACATCGTACGGTGCAGCACCCGTACAACGAAACGTACTCCTTCCGTAAGTTGCCTGTGCCCTGTGTTGTTCGTCTCAGAGATGGCGTGTCTCTGCGGCTGCGTTAAGCTCCCAGACGCCACTGGCTTCATCGCGAAACTCTGCCTTTCTCTAGCCTGCCACTACACCACCATGCCATAGCTATCGCCCGTCATAGCTATTCGCGCGCCGTCTCGCTTCATCGTCCGCCTTGCTATCGCCCCTCTGCTCGTTTGCGCTCAAACCGCAGTTCTCCCCACCCACCGCACAATCTCACACCAAGAGCAAAAAACCCACCACATCTCAACCCACCACGTCACATCACATCAACCCATGGCGCCCCATCATGCCGCCGCCATGGGACCCCCCATGGCTCCCCCCATGTCCTCCCTGCTGGCCCCCCTCTTGCATTACCTCTGCATAGCACCTCCTTGAGGTTTACCGCTGGCTGCGCTCACGCTACTCGTCTGGCCAGTAAACCCAACAATATATCAATTGCGTTTCCCTATTCCCTCTCTCGCGAGTTCCCCTTCCTTCTTTTGTTCCCTAGCCCAGCTTGTTGCTGATAACGCCCGCTACTTTTTGAATTCACCCCGCACTAGCTCCTGCTAACCTTTCACCCACCATGGCTCAGAAATTGTCCCACAAGCGCGCCCAGAGCATCATGGCCGCCACTGCCCAGGACCACCTCGATCTCGGTGGCAAGATCTCATGGCTTGCCTCCCTCGACACTGCCTACCGACCTTCCCGCAACTACCGCCGCTCCTCCATCATCTGCACTATTGGACCCAAGACCAACTCGGTCGAGGCCATCAACCGCCTGCGTGATGCCGGTCTCAACGTTGTTCGCATGAACTTTTCCCACGGCTCGTACGAGTACCACCAGTCCGTCATTGACAACGCCCGCGCCGCCGAGGCCGCGCAGCCCGGTCGCCATGTCGCCATTGCCCTCGACACCAAGGGCCCCGAGATTCGAACGGGTAACACAAAGGGCGATGCGGATATTCCCATCTCCGCTGGAACCATCATGAACTTTACCACCGATGAGGCTTACGCCACCTCGTGTGACACCGAGAACATGTTTGTTATCCCCCCACCATGTTAACCCCTCCAAGTTACCCCTCCATACTAATGCCCCACCAAGGTATGTTGACTACAAGAACATCACCAAGGTCATCGAGCCTGGTCGTATCATCTATGTCGACGACGGTGTTCTTGCCTTTGACGTCTTGAGCATTGAGGACGAGAAGACCATCAAGGTCCAGGCTCGAAACAACGGCTTCATCAGCTCCAAGAAGGGTGTCAACCTGCCCAACACTGATGTCGATCTTCCCGCCCTGTCCGAGAAGGACAAGGCCGATCTCAGGTTCGGTGTCAAGAACAGGGTCGACATGGTCTTCGCCTCGTTTATCCGCCGAGCTCAGGACATCCGCGATATCCGCGATATTCTCGGCGAGGAGGGCAAGCAGATCCAGATCATTGCCAAGATTGAGAACCGACAGGGACTCAACAACTTCAAGGAGATTCTTGAGGAGACTGACGGTGTCATGGTTGCTCGTGGTGATCTCGGTATCGAGATTCCTGCTGCCGAGGTATTTGCTGCCCAGAAGAAGCTCATTGCCATGTGCAACCTTGCCGGCAAACCCGTTATTTGCGCCACTCAGATGCTTGAATCGATGATCAAGAACCCCCGTCCTACTCGTGCCGAGATCAGTGACGTTGGAAACGCCATCACCGACGGCGCTGACTGCGTCATGCTTTCAGGTGAAACTGCCAAGGGTGCCTACCCTGCCGAGGCCGTCCACGAGATGCACGAGGCCTGCCTCAAAGCCGAGAACACCATCCCCTACGTCTCCCACTTTGAGGAGCTGTGCACCCTCGTCAAGCGCCCCGTCAGCACTGTCGAGTCCTGTGCCATGGCTGCTGTTCGTGCCTCTCTCGATCTCGGTGCTGGCGGTATCATCGTTTTGTCGACTTCTGGCGAGTCTGCTCGCCTCCTGTCCAAGTACCGGCCTGTGTGCCCCATCTTCATGGTGACCCGTAATGCCACCACCTCTCGATTCAGCCACTTGTTCCGTGGCGTGTACCCCTTCCTGTTCCCCGAGGAGAAGCCCGATTTCACTCAGGTCAACTGGCAGGAGGATGTGGACAGGCGTATCAAGTGGGCCGTCAACAACGCCCTGCGCCTGAAGGTCCTTACTGCCGGCGAGACTGTCGTCGTTGTCCAGGGCTGGAAGGGTGGTATGGGTAACACCAACACCCTCCGTATCGTCAAGGCTGACCCCGAGCACCTTGGCATTGGCCAGATGTAAATGAGCCGAACCCTACGAAGTTGGGACGAAACCGGGTCGGGCTAATACGCAAGCACAAGTAATGATAGACAGGGATAACGGATTGTTTTAGGGTTAGGTAACCAGGTTTTCGGGTTCTAAATGATGGTGAATAAAATACAGATGAAAGAAGAATGAAAAAAAAGAAATGGATAATTTCCCACCAGACCAAGTGCCTCCGTGTCAGCGATGTTGTCAGCAATGCGATGATGATGCCCTTAATTGACGGTTAGTAGAGTCCATGATCCAGTGAAAGCCATCCTTGTCATGTCAAGTTAAATTTGTCCTATTTGTGTCTCGATTGCATGATGCACACCATCGCGGAAGCTTCCGGGAACTTGCGGAAGACGTGTTCATGCACCCGCAACCCACCAATGTGGACAGATGCTAGCAAGGGTAATGCATGAATGGACACCTTGTAGCCGGGAGGACCCGATAGAGGCGAAATCCACGAGTAGGTGGGCACTGGTGCTTTCTAGAAGCCCCTGGCCTTACTTAGATGGGCCGATCCGATTGATGTGCATGGTAGTAGTTCCGGGCGGCAATGAAGTGGACCGATGAGAGGTCAGAATCCTAAGACTCTTGAGTCATTTCGGTCATCATGGCACGATGAGAAGGGCCGGATCCAACCCTCAAACTCACTGCCCTCGTTGTTACAGCATACATACCATGGCCAGGGTTATGGCGTGAGGCAAAATGGAGAGTCGAATTCTGAGTTATGAGCATGGCATGACGTCGTTTATTATCAGAACCATGGTATTAATCAGTATCCAGACTCACCAGCTATGCCGTTTGACTGATTCGCAATATTGATACGAACCAAGCTAGATTATCCAACTGATAGCTCGAAACGAAGTCCACAGGCGCATAGTGGTTATGCTCTTTAGGATGATAAAATGGCCAGCGACATATATCCGGTTCGTTGTTCGCAATAACGATGCTTACTAGGTAGTAGTATTAAAGTTATACGTAATCCGGCTCCAGAGTGGCTTTAACGTCGGCCCGTCGCGAGACAGGTACCTGATGACATCCGTCTTTATGCACATCGCCCGTGATCGGCGGGTTACTGGCTAAATGTGATCCTTTTTTTTTTCAGAACGCTTGGACAAAGCCTTATTTGCGAACAGGCTGGATACATTCAGCCATGTATGCTTGTTGACAAGTTCACCTCTACCTATGTTTCAGTTTCCCCCGAACAAAGACTTTGCAACAATGAATACAGCAGCTATTCACGAAAACATCTTGTTGTTCTCTGCACAGAGTATCACAGGTCAATCTGAGGTAGTGAATAGAACTAGCAGCTCGTTTCTACGTGTCAACGTTGTGATTTGGCATGAATGCCGCCCAGAACACACGGAAGTTCATGGGAGCATCTTCCATAGAGATGGCTGTATAAGTAACACCCATCTACCCGGGGCCTCACATCTTTTCCGCTCACACCAAGCCCATACTTCGAACCTTGCATTGTGGCTCTTGTGGACCTGTCTGAGGCTTCTACGCACTTTTGGCATCAACTTCGTCATTGGGATAGATGATCAAATATCCCAATCCCTTTCTACCTTCCCGTCAAATTAAAAAAAAATGCCAGGTGAACAACTTAGGCAAGATTGCGGGGGCTATTCCCCCTGCAAGTGCAACTATCTACCGAGAGATATAAAATCCAAGCTGGTTTTGTGTGGGGATAAAGCATTCAGCTCATGTGAAGAGGTTGTTGCCAACAGAGTTTGCCGTTGTCACCAAGAACCTTCCAAGCCGCCACCTGTATTTGATAAAGAGGAAATAAATTGTGACTTTTGCCAAAGGGCAAAAGTTCAACACGATGCACTAGCACCTCCTATTCCCCAACCAAGACACCAGAGCTCTGAGCTTGAAAGCCCCACGGCCAGACCAATGCATAATCAAGGTCAAGATAAGGAAACGCGCCCAAGAAGGCTAGCGTTTCCAATTCCTTGGTTTCATTTGAAAAAATTAAATATTATAAGGCGTACCGACCGGGTACGTGAGCAGCCCCAACAGCCAGGTGGTCCTCATTTTGAAGGAGGTTTAAATATTTATAATACAGGGACTCAAGGCGTTTGTGGTTAACCTTAGAAATATTACAATAAATCCTCTGTTCTTCATTCCCTTGTAGCTTAATACTAATGTTACTTTGTCTGAATATATATTCCCAATTCATATACATCATGACGGTCGAGTTTCTGAACTGAGTTAGAAACCCGTCTTTATAAACGAACTGTCAAAAAAAAATTCAGAGTTACTAACTACTAAACAATGAATTGGCCTCCCTTCACTTGTATGCTGGCTTTTTTCTATACAACTCTGTAGCCGTCCACTCATCTACATCCATCCATAAAGCTGTGCGATGATGCACAACCACAAATATCGCATGTTAATCTCACTTAGAGGTCTTTGATCTGGAACCTCTTCCTTAGGTATTCACCATACTTCATAAACAGCCATGGGGCTGGTAACAGCGCAGCCGCAATGAAACCCAGCAAGCTGTTCCCCCAGCCCATTCCCAACTTGTCGTACATAGGAAGGCCAGCCAATGGCAAGACGGCACCTGCAATAGATCTCATTACTGCATTGGCAGCAAGAGCTGAGGCTGCGTAAATAGTGAAGCTGTCTACAAGATACATTTGAAGCGACTTCAAATATACGTTAGAGCAAAGAAAACTTTTGTGCAAAGCAAGAGAAAACGTACCATGAAGATGATGAGATTACCGACACCAATGACAGCAGTTCCAATAATCGGCGCAATCCAGTGTACCTGATATTCCGCTGTCCAACCATAGATAAAAAGTCCCGCGGGAAGCAGGAACGCGCCAATTCGTAGCGGGGGTAATCTGTACTCGGGCTTCATGCCACTGACAATCGACACAGAGTCGTCGGCTTGAACACCCCCGATTTCTCCACCATCGCTATGTGTGGCGGTGGCTGCTCGTTCCTTCTCTTGGGCAGCTTTTTTCTTAACATACGAATCACTAGATGCTGAAAAATAAGCAACGCCCAGCAGGCTGCCAACACCAAGACCGAGGAAAGTCAGGCCAGAGTTGATGGTACTAAAGCCGTAGATGCGCATGAACAAAGGAGTTAAACTAGTGAACATGAGGTAGAGATAGGCGTAGGCGAGGCCAACATAAAGGCCGCATATGATGCAGATAGGCGAAAAAGCGAGCATCTTGAAAGGCCGCAGGATACCACGCTTGAAGTAATCGGAAGGACTCAGACCAGCATCGAGCTTTGAACGCAGATTGTGGTTCCCAGTTTCTTTTCGAAGCCTCGATGTCTTTCTTTGCAAAATCACTGGGGCATAAGTCTCTCTGGAAAACAATAGGAATACACATGCCAAGGCACCAGCAATGATCGCGAGGATCCAAAAGACCCAACGCCAACCAAGAGCGTCGGAAACTACACCACCAACAACAGGGCCGATGATGGGACCCAGAAGGGGGCCGATGGCGAAACTAGCCATGGCAGCACCCCGCTTCTCTTGCACGATCATGTCGGCAATGGTGCCTCCGCCATTTGTGATGGGGGCGGAGCCGAAGATTCCACTTAGAAAGCGGAAAGCAATAAGAGTGCTGAGGGAGGGTGCCTTGGCGCAGGCGACAAGAAATACTAAAGAGATAGTGGATCAGCTGTCATTGTATCCAGTGTAAAGATAAATGTACAAAACGGGCATACCAATGAAGCCGACATTACATCCATGATAGACCATTTGGCGTCCGTACAGCTCAGAGAGCGGAGCAAATATCATGGGACCCGCGGCAAATCCAAGCACGTATACAGAAACGCAAAAGGAGGCTAGTTCGGTACTTTGACTTTTGAATTCAACCATGAGCTCTGGAACACCAGGGGCGAACATTGCTATCAAGAAAACGGGTTAGAAACGGCAAGGGAGGTGTGTCACGGGCACTTACAAGACGCCAGGGGAGTTACAAAAGTCAAAGCGCTGACAAGCACACAGTTTAGGACCTTTCTCCAAGTTGCCCAATTGTATGGGTTCTGGGGGTCATCGTCACTGTCCCACCAAACGACATCATTCTCGTGACTCGAGGAAATGTCGCCCTCACCCTCACCCTTGCGATCTTCTTTTTCCTCGTCCTCGTCCTCGTCCACGTTCTGGGCTTCCTTTTCACTGGTGAGGACCCCGTCATCCTCTTCTTTTTCCATGCCACGCTGGTTTGCGTTTTCATTGTATGCTGCCATGTTGGCGCCACCCTTTGTTCGTCGACTACTGGCAACGCTGGCTCGACGTTTCTCGTCGGCCTCGGTTGTCACAAAGCCAATGTTGCTCGGGATATCTGCGTCATGGCCTTCGTCAATCGCTTCGCGTGTTTTTTCCTCCAGAGTTGGTTCACGTCTCAGACCGTATGTTTTGGTGGAATCATGGTGTTGGCCGTCGTCTGGAGCCATGGCAACAGTCACGGATATGGCTATAAGACGGAGAGTTAGCATGTGAGACTTGGACAATCCTCTTGGGATATCGACTAAAATGATCGGTGTTCATTTTCCCTCCAATTACAAAAACCCGAGGTTGTAAAAATAAACTGAGACAATCGTACCTTTGGCGGGCAAAGTTTCCAATTAAGCTTGACTTGGCGGCGGGAGATGATCCCCAGGAAATGGGCACTGGAGAATACTCTGGGGCAAGCTGCGAAAGCGAAAAAGAAGAGTGGAGGCACCCTACAGGGGACCTGATAGCTTCGTAGCGGGGTCCGGGGTTGAACTCCACTGCCACGCCCGCTGATCGTCGCGAAGATGCCCCTGAAGTAGAAGGAGGAGAAGCCGCATTTAGTTCTGCTCACAAGGCGGCTGGTGTCATGTCCAATGTTCTGTGATTCTACGGCTACGGACGCGCATGGCCAGAGCCAGTCATATATGCAGGTCTGTCAATTTCATTCACATCAACTACATTGCCCTAACTAGTGACAGATGATCCGTCCTCCCAGAAATGCCAAGCATTGTGGACTCGTCCGGGAGGGTTGCGTTTATCGTCTCGACAGCCAGCCAAAGGTCCTTAAACGTGCCGATTTCCGTGCGCCATGGAAATTAGCGGGGAATGGTGACCGGCGTTGAGCAGGCCGTCGGCCGAGACGAATGCGACATGCAGAGACGCATCGACCAGGGTTTTCTGTTGGACATAATGACGAGTCGCACGCCTCAGAGCATGCGAGACGAAGCCCCCCTTCCCAGTTAGTGTTAACGGCTTAAACGCTCCAGTGGCCCTCCATCAATGCATTCAATCACATGGTGTGGATGTGGCAGTGGCCAATCATTAGCCACCTAGCCCATTATTACCATCGGAGATTGTTGAATTGATGATATTTGAGGGTGGTACGACTTGGATCAGCCAGTCCCAAAAGAGCAACGACTGATCAAACCGACGGAGTGTTGCAAGTGTCCGAGGATTGGTGCTTGGCCTTGCTAACTGCGAGCAGTTGGGCCGAAAACCGACCACCCGACGGCGGGTGACAACGGGCACGAAACAGCTTGGAGCGGAGCAGTCTAGAAATATGGAGGTGGGGAGACGGTGAAGCCAGTGGGAGGGATCCGGGGGACATCTACGTGGCCTTCGTCCCAAGCTGCCGCTTTAACTACTCCCTTACGGTCAGCCCGTCTGGCCAACCTCGCCGTTCAGCACCGCAATACCGTAAATATTCATTTTAACTCAGCCAAGACATATCAAGGGACGCCAAGCCAGGCCCTAGACGCGCCAGTGTGGTGTCAGAACTCCTGTAGCCTTGAAACATGCCCAAAGGCCTGGGTCAGGCCCGATCTTGATCTGGTATTACCCCATCACGCCAGTCTCTCAGCTCTACTCGCTCACACCACTCGCTCACACCTCCCTTTGCAGCCTTCGCCTTCCTGGGGTTAGTCACGCCGCCTTCGGACCTTCCACTTCAATGTCTTGGGTTAATCGAAAGTGGCCAACCATACAAGTAACTGTGCCGATCTTTTCTTATTCATTTTTTTCACCAATGCGATGTAACCATGAAGCCTAGTTAAATAGCCGGGGATAACGTTAGCCCCCATGCGCATTATTTCAGGGTATTTCATCTGCACATTTTAACCGACCAAGAAAATGCACCTCAAGTGTCCAATTGGAAAGTACCCAATTGGGAGAGATTGAGCATCTACCCATAGCCGGGATAGAATATGTTTCAAGATGTCAACAGCCCAGGTCAGCGGTAGGATAGGGGAAACCCAAGGCACTTCGGGTAGGTAGCGATAAGATCAACAATCCTTGTGTCAATTCGCCCAATAAATGGGCCGGATAAATACGCTCTAAACATGCTCGTGGAAGCCATAAGATACAAGGTGAATATGTGTCTTTCAAATCGTACAAAGGAAAGCCCATCCAAGCGCAATCATAATACAACCAATCTGATTACCCAAAGCTGGGCCTCTCTGACACACTTAACCGGATATTTCATGTTCTTTTAGGTTATTAAAATGCCATGCAGCTTTCATCTTATAATCCCAGAATTGAACAACTGTTCCTTGAGCCGTTGCGTTTCCGCGACGACATTTGCCGCACGTTGCCCAAGTGCCTCACATTGCAACGTAAGAACACGAGACTCCAACGAAGTCTCTCCGCCTACGGATTTCGCCAATTCAGACATATCCTGACATCTCTTGTGCAAGGAGAACTGAAGCTCTATGAGCATTGTGGTGACAATGGAAGCAGCAGAACCCTTGGGAGCCACAAACGAGCCAATACGAATCTCAGGAATTTCAAAACTTGGCTCTGCCTTTTCTGGCAATTGTGAAAACAGATGCGAACACACCCGAGAGTGATCAATTATACTTTCGGTAATGTCAATGAGTCGAAGATGACTGGCAATCAGCACATTAAGTAGCGGCCAGTCCAGAGCCGGCGATGGCCTTGGCCGAAGAGATTGTCGCAACTTGTGCATGCAGTCAGAAATGGTACACAAGTCGTCTTCTGTTGAGTTGTTGGCGCAATAATTTGCTCGCTTGAGCATCTTTGGATATACCTGGCTCAGCTCCTGCCCGTACTGGAGAAGCAGCTCAAGTGTCATTTGCAAATCAAACTTGCCGTCCTGGGACTCCGAAAAATCGCCGATCCTCTGAATAGATACATGAAACTGAGCGGTTGCCGATGGAATACCGAGATGAAGACGATCTAGGCTTGTCAAGAGTCGCGTCAGCTCCCCCATCTCAGTTGCATCTAGGTTCTTAGAATTGTCGCTCAATGGAGGCGTGACTAGGGCGGGATTGCGATATTGGTCATCGACGCTGTTTGAGACGCCACTGCCTATTTGATCAAAATCTAAGAAAGAATTCCAATCAAGTCCTACCATCCCATGCTGCTGTATTTGGTTGCGGTCTCCTCCGGGACCAATTCGAGCTGGTCGAGTGGGCGGACTATAAACACAAGGCACGTTGGCTTTCGCGCAGCGTACACAGACTTGTGACCCAGGCTGCTTTGGGCATCTTAACTTCTTTCCATGACAACGATCGCAAGCTTGCCGAAGTTCTTCCATCGTGTGCGATGAGGGTTTGCAATTTCAGTGACGATGTCAGTTCACTGTTGTTGAGTAGTGGGATGCATCCATGTAGCACCGCCTATTAGCCGCTTTGGGGGTGCAGCCACAGCACGAAGGAGCCAGCTAGGGGCTGGTAAGTTACCCTGGACAGCCACAGCAGAGCCAAATTATTCTTTTCAGCATGGCATCCTTAAGTGAGAGGCTTTGGGATCTTGAGTCCAAGCTGAAGTTGAAGACAAATACAATTTGAGGCGTTGACGTCAAATTATCAGGCTAATTGGTGAGATAATTGTATGGTGTTTTGGGGGATGTGCTACAGAAGTAGGGATTGAGGAGAGATGACTGGCGATGACATCACCAATTTTGGAATTTTTATACACGGAAAACAGCACACAGATCTCTGTCACATTAATGACAACCTAATTCGCATTGTGGTGTGTTTTTCTCCATTTTTTTTGTTCGCTTTAATGGCGAATAACAGGTGCAGGCTGACACGTTACCACGATCACACACGCTGAACATCTGACCAGGTTAGCTAGAACCACCTGCTTCCATCGCCCTCTTCTCTTCTCCAACTTTGTCTTCTACCTTCCATTGTCTCCGCCACCGACGTTGAACTACCCGTGAACTCAAAACTGGCCTCGATTCACGCACAATGACGGCTGCATCGACGTATCAGGTTGATGCTGTCGCTGCTGTCACTGCGCCATGTCTCTGATACCTTATCAACCCCATGAGGGCCGCGAGATTGTCCTGTACGTCATCCCTCTCTTGTCGTCCCGCTAGGGACCCTGCTCACTCTAGCGCAGCCGTCACCACAACGCTATTGTTGTTCGCGATTCAACTTCCCACCGACTCGAAATCAGAGGCATTTCGGAATGCCCTACGTGTCACCAGCCTCTGACCGGCCGCCCCTCACCTTCTCCAGACCGTCCCTACGACCAATCCTCGGATACCCGCCATGATACATACGTTGACCCCGACTACTTCCGCATGCTTCGTGCAGCAAACACCGAAGCCACACCCGACCACCCACCCCCAAGTCCTGTAAGAAGGATTATAAAACCCGCTCTTATCGATCCAGCTGCCTCCCGCATCAATTCTACTCCGCCACCCGCCGGGATTGAGGACGACGAAGATGCCGAATTCGTGTCTAGCTCTCCTGGCATTGCCCCTTCTACAGGGAGTAGGATACGGCGAGATGCGTTTAGTCCAGGTTATTTCAACACCTTTTTCGTCGAAGAAAGAGTCTTGGGAAAGGGAGGCAAAGGCGTTGTGCTGCTCGTGCGTCACGAGATTGATCGCTGTGCTCTTGGTCAATTCGCTTGCAAGCGAGTGCCTGTTGGTGATGACCACGCTTGGTTAGAGAAGGTTCTTGTGGAAGTTGAGCTGCTCGCAAAGCTCTCACACCCAAATCTTGTCTCGTACCGTCATGTTTGGCTAGAAGACGTTCAGCTGACACGCTTCGGGCCGCCCGTGGCATGCGCTTTCATCCTCCAGCAGTACTGCAATGGTGGCGACCTGCACCAATACATTGTGGGAAGCACACCTCGAGAGGTAACTAAAGAAGAATTGAAAGCCCAGATGCGTAGGAGATCAAAGGGTCAGATGGAACCACCAACGGACCTATTCTCCGGGAACATTCAGCTTTCGTTCGATAAAATTTACACACTCTTTAAGGACATTACGTCTGGCGTGGCTTACCTCCATGCTGCCAACTACATTCACCGAGATCTCAAGCCTAGCAATTGTCTTCTTCATCAAGAAGGTGGAAGACTTACATGCCTTATCAGCGACTTTGGCGAGGTTCAACCTGAAAATGCGGTGCGCAAGTCTTCTGGAACCACAGGAACCATTTCATACTGTGCTCCTGAAGTTCTCCGGACAGATTCCTCTGGTCGCTACGGAAACTTTACTACAAAGTCGGACATGTTTTCTCTGGGCATGATTCTATACTTCATGTGCTTTGGTAGATTGCCGTACCAGAGCGCCAATGCGATTCATGAAGAGCTGGAAGATGTTGACGAGCTTCGAGCCGAAATCACTCGCTGGCAAGGTTTCCAGGACGAGCGGAGGCTTCGCCCTGATCTTCCCTCAAAGCTTTACCAGCTATTAAAAAGACTGCTCTCACTTAACCCCGCCGAACGCCCGAGCGCCAACGAGGTACTTAGGGCAATGAGAGGCGAATCGAATTTTGATAGTTCTGCAAGAGAAGAACAGGCTCCAAACCCATCACTTAACCTAAACGGTAGTAGAGTTCAGAATCTGGATTCGCCTGCTGTCCCCAGCACACCAGTTCCAGGTAGGTCCCCCTGATGCGTGTCTTGACAAGCCTTGATCTTATTCTTTCACAGCGTCACGACAGCGATCGCCTCCGAACCCTGCAGATAAATTCCAAGCCCTTGAACCATGGTCCAGACATTCTCAACGTGAACCATCGCAACCTGCAACTGGACGGTCTGTCCATCGGGACCAGAACCGATCTGCTGGCCCTCGCCACCGCGCCACCAATTCAATGGTAATATCGCGCAGCCAAGACGGATTTCGTAGCTCTCCCACAAACGATGTCCATGTTCAGCCTCCAGAAACTGCAGGTGGATCTTTTAGCCCCCCTCTATTGATGGCGCCCCCCGCCGCACCCCCAGGTGTGTTGCGCACTAAGCTAGCAATGTTTTCCCGTCGTGTAATGACAACAATGGGACCTCACCTCCCGCTTCTGAGCTATATAAGCCGCCTCAGCCTCTTTATTGCCAAGATGACTTCGTTGACTCGGCCCTGTTGGCCATACATCACTAACCCACAAGTGGGAATTCCGTTAGTGGCCGTGGCAGCCCTGGATTTGGGCATGCCGCAACTAGCGGGTCTAATGCCCCTTTCTGGACTGAACCAGAGGACGCTAGGTTCAAGCGGACCTCGTGCTTGGGGCCTTTGGGCAAGTATGGCATTGTTCGCTCTTCATTTCATCGCTCTTTGGATGGCTTCGGAGCGGAGCGCTTTGTGTGTAACACCCGTCCCTGAGGAATTAGTTTACTGGTAACGCCAATGCGTTTCGAAGGAAGAAGGCTTTGGACACTTGGGGCCTGCCACCCATTCATATCACTCCAGGAGAAGATACTTCAGAAGCAAGGCTTCACACTGGACTACGGCCTCGGGGTTCGCTTGGCTTGTGGTTAAAAATGGATGATTTAATGAAGAGTTTAGCAACGAACTCGATTCATTGCTTGTCAACTTACAAAGAAGAGCATTTTATAGCCTGGCTCAATTTTGATTTTTTGAAACAAACCCGTATGGGCTGTTAGACATGAGGGAAGTATCCCTGCACTGCTTAGCATGGATGGATGCATTGTAGGCCGAAATGGTTCGTTGTCACTAAATTGTCAATTGCTTAAACCTGCACTATGAGATGACCGAATAACGTATGAAAAAAAGAAACATAAACCCATGATAAAGAATAAACCACAGAGGTCCCTTTCTTAAAATTGTCTCCTCTTCATGTGATGTGAATGACCGATTCAACTTGTCAAGGCAGCTTGTTGATCATGAGCTTCCGTCGATTCATTTCTCGTGTTGCCAAGTCCTGATTCATCCCACCTGGAGAGATGGGCTTCTCATTAGTGATGCTTCCATATCCGAAGTCCGGCTGCCTGCCCAAACTTCCAAAGATATCGCCTATATAATTACCCGCAGCAATTCCTTCCTTGAATGTGCAGTCCCAATCCCTCACGATTCCCCTGACAATTTGTAATCCAGCAAGAAAGAGGTTCTCTACCGAAATGCCAAAACCGTTCTGTTGCGCGTGAGTGAGGTGTTCGAGGTCCGTTCGGCCGGGAGGAGGACGATCAAAATTGGAACCTTTTAGAGGTCAACACAAGTATGGGATAAGAAGGCGGAAATCTTACCCGAACGAATGACCATGATTCGTCCAAAATCCACGAGATACTCGATGGCTGCTCTGGTCAACACCTCTAAGATTGCGTTGTCCTCCTGAGCGCTCATGCAGTATGTTCCTGTCCCGTTGGTCCACAAGGAGACGGTGCCCTCAAAGGCCTCAGAGAGTATTTTCCCAGAGTAGTACACATCACTGGTGGCAGTGTCGCACTTGATCACGCTTGGAGGTTTCAATGCCTGTTTGTAAGACTCTCCCAGAGGTTTGTACTGACTGCGATATGCCCGTGGCCCTTCTGCATCCTTGAGAGTCGTGTTGGACGCTAATTGATAGGCAACATCTCGTAGATTTGCGTTTAGCTCAAAAACCTCGGTACCATAGGTAATGAGCGGGTATTGGAGAGGTTGGTTACGACCATAAGCTATGTATCCAGTTGACCAATCGGGAGGCAGAGATCGCGGGTCAATTTCGTACTGGAGAGCTACCTGCACAGAATAACGGGCGAGGGCAACAGTTCCTAGTGTGCCATGGCGGGGATTAACACCTGCGATCCCGGCAACTAGGAAGTATGTCTGCCTAAGGTTGAACATTGGAGATAGAACGAGCGCCATGAGAGTTGCGGCCGAGTTTATCTCCCCTTCCCCCACCGTGAGTTGACAAATTCCGCCATCAATGGTGCAGAATGCCCGAGGGAAAAGCATAGAGAAACCTGGCGAGTGAACCGACAGGGAAGTCAGGTTCCCAAGACCTGAATCTGAAAGTCTATCATGCCAGATTTGAGCCTCTGGAGACCACTTGTACGGGAAGTTGGTAAGAAATCAACGATTTGAAATGCCGATGCACGAACCATTGAAATTATCATGACCTTAGGAGTAATAATGACCTTTTGAGTTGAGCTGTAATGTGTTGGTCGGCTTGCTGTATGACCAAAGAATGAAGAACACAGGACAAGAACAAGAATTAAATCAACAGAGAACATGATGGGGTATTTCCATATGGACAAGAGCCTTCTATGTAACAATAAACGAGGGAACCAACTTCATAGTGGTCGTTTGAGGAATTTATGCTCCGACACTACCATGGCAAACAGCTGAGATTTGGTTTGTGTTTTGGTTTGTGGCATCTTGGATCTCTGGCTGATGCTGGGCAATATAAAGTCTTGTGTGACCGAATCACGTCGAAGGAGAGCTAGATAGGAAAGGCGTTGTCAACTGAATGGATTGGCTGGAGGTTTGGAAGTAACTCTATTAAAACCGGGTACAACGCAGAGCAGAGTCAGGGTGAGGCGTGGTTAGAAATGTGGATTCATGGAGCTGGACAGGTCTGTGGACCCTTTTCTCGGGTTTCAAAGAGGGGAGGATGGTACAGATATGGCAGTGTGCTGAGTTGCTTGGATGGACAACCAGGTAGAGACACACACGATGTGGGATTTGGAATGTCTAAAATGGAAACATGAGACTCCATACGTTGAGTATCAGTGTAGATGTTAGCGAGATGGAATGTGGGACAGACGGGCTTGGCAGAGACTAAATTGGCCAAAAAAGTCAAGGGTGGATGGGGTAAAGGAAGGGACCAGGATCTATGCCTGAAGCGAGTGACAAAGCCCCGGCTGCCAGAGGACGACTGATTAATCTGTATGGACTACACGCGTATGACCTGGGACAATCAATTCGGAGGCAAAGAAGTGGAGATTGGGAGCTGGAGGTTAATGTTGCCATGTAACACTGTGCGGCCCTGGGGCTGTTTTGTTTCGGTTGGCTGAAATAAGCACCGAAACGACAAAAGTCGTGTCGATTGGTTTTATGAGGCGAGGGCCACGTGAGTGAGTCCCGGGCGCTCGCTCACTTTGTGACATGCCGAGTGCCGCGAAAAGATGACGAGGTAATAAGGCTAAAAGTACAGATCTACAAGTTATTTGGAAAGGATGCACTGTGAGCGTTGGTTGTACGCAATTTTATGTTTGCTGTGCAAATACTTGTTCCACCTGCACACCATCTCATCGTTAATGTATTCCCCCTTTACAAAGCACATCAAAATTGCTAGCGTTCCAATTTTGCGCTCTTGGGGGGTTTTTTTTCCCTGGAAAAAAGTCGTCTCTTGAATGCGCTGCATATGCTGAATGGAAGAGTTTTGAAACTGGTCGAGGGCGAGAGTGGGATTGGCTTGTGTTGTTACCGTTCCGAGTTGTGAAGTGGTATGATAAATGCTGCGTCTTTTTTGTGCAAGCGCAGTAAAAGAATGTCAGAATAAAATGGGGCATCCGACCTTATGAGGTAGTTAATTCAGAAGATCATGCGAAATGTGGAATGGGTGGTATCGGTTTTTTTCTTCACAAATAACAAACAATAGAGTTTGGTTGTATTTTCGCACTCAGCAGTACACTCTGACGTAAGAGAGGCGGCACTAAACACTAAAGGCTACACGGAGGGAGCGAGAGTGCACCACTAAGGTATTCGGACCTCGCGTGAGACAAAAAAAAAAACAAAAAACAAAGCAGAGGGTGGGTAGCGCGACCGCAAATCTTCAACTAAAATCAAATTGGGACAGTCGGGGAAGATCAGCCATCTAGTGTCCAACGGCGGCCAGCACGGCACCAGGAGGCCTGCTCTAGGCATCCGTGGAGGCACTCTCTACTAGCATGTTGCGTTGTGCTGACGACAACCAGCTATTGATCAGCCACATCCGATGTGCCGGCGTGCAAGATGCACAATGCCGCTGCCCACTGCTCCAGCGTAAGAATTCACTTGATTTTCTCTTTGCCCGGCCCGACCGAATGAATGATTGCCAGTGCAGCTTGTCTTGGCAGTCCTGCTCGGGTTTGGCCCACGAGCCTCCACTAGTCCCCACCACCCGGGGTCGTAATCAGTCAGCCTTGTTGTACATGCTCTCGCCAATTTGATTGAAGCCGGAGTATTCTCGGCACCCTTGAAGGGCGCCCTCTCGCAGTAACTACGACGTGGGTGGTTATACCGTCTCGTCCGTGCCCGTAACAGCAACTCATCGCCAGAGGCTAATTCCCAGGTCTCGCACTAGCCGGCCACCCAGCACGTCTGATGCCCTGGGTTCCCTGGCAGACGACAATCCCCTCTCCACTTGTGCTTGGACTTAGCAAGAGGGCGACAATGTCGAGTGCTCTACCGCCCAGCAGGGGTTTGCCGTTCAGCACCAGTTAAACATATCCTCCAGGTCACTCGCGGGTGGGCCTCTCCAAGTGACAAGCCCATCCCGTCTATGGCTGCTGGTGACGCCAATGGCCGCCCCGTTGAACACCACCCCACGTGCAGCGCGCTTCCTTTCATTCTCTCGTCACCTCTCTCGACTTGGTGAACTTGAGCAAACGCCGCTCTGCCCTCTGCACTGCTGCGGCTTGTCCGTCGTCAGAAGATTCCGTCCATGGACGAAATCACGGCAGCCCCAGATCCACACCATGGGGGCCGCGGTGCTCCCGCGGGCGCGAATGCAAATCCTGAGTTAAATGTGCCTGCTCGCCATGATCCCCAACCCGACATAGACTCCGACGACGGTCTCCCGTCCGCCCGTTCCCCGAGCCGCGACGACGCTTCCCTAGACTTCCACGAAGAATCCACCGACCCAACGAGCAATTTTGCCTTCTCGCCGAACCAGCTACATAAACTTATCACCACCAAGACAACATCTGCTCTTCGCGCCTTTGGCGGCCTTCGCGGTCTCGCCGCAGGACTGCGAACTGACATCTCTGCTGGTCTCAGCGTCGACGAGACCACGCTCGATGGTACTGTCACATTCCAGGAGGCTGTCGCCGCCGGCCGCGATGCGCGCCCAGCCGTCGTCGCGGAGCTTCCACCTCCACCTACGCCCCCAACCCTCCTTCCGAACGCCTTGCGATTCCGTGAGCCTCGAGATGACCACTACGTCGACCGTAAACGAATTTTCGGCGCCAACCGTCTTCCCCAGCGCAAACAAAAGTCCTTCTTTCGGCTCATGTGGATTGCCTTCAATGACAAGTTGATGATTCTCTTGACCATCTCTGCCGTCATCTCTCTTGCCATTGGCATCTACCAGTCTGTCGACCCAAACATCGACTCTTCAGGCACCGAGTGGGTTGAT
Source organism: Calonectria naviculata (assembly GCA_003031705.1). Classification (NCBI taxonomy): domain Eukaryota; kingdom Fungi; phylum Ascomycota; class Sordariomycetes; order Hypocreales; family Nectriaceae; genus Calonectria; species Calonectria naviculata. Next base: position 35,949 of record NAGG01000750.1, on the reverse strand, counting down.
GGCGTTACCGTTGTTGCCGCCATCACGGTAATCGTCTTGGCAAGTGCCACGACGGATTGGCAGAAGAATTACAAGTTCAAGAAGCTCAATGAGCGCAAGGACCAGCGCGATGTGACGGTTGTTAGGTCTGGTCGGTTGCAGTCGATCTCCGTTTACGATGTCATGGTTGGCGATATACTGCATATCCAAGCAGGAGATGTGGTCGCTGTCGATGGCGTTCTTGTCAATGGTGCCTGGCTTCAGATTGACGAGTCTTCTATTTCTGGAGAGTCCGAACTTGTCCACAAAACGGTCCCTGATGAAAATGACTCTTCCGTTTCCAACGCCGACCCGTTTATTCTGAGCGGTACCACTGTTGCTCGAGGTGTCGGCCAGTATTTGGTCACTTCAGTCGGCTTCAACTCTTCCTATGGCCGTGTCTTGATGTCCCTCAGAAGCGACGTGCAAGAAACCCCGCTGCAAGCTAAGCTGGGCCGACTCGGAAAGCAGCTTATTATAATTGGTATCGTAGCCGGTTCCATCTTCTTCCTCATCCTCTTCATTCGATATTTGGTTCGTTTGCATCGCTACAAGGATAAACAACCTACCCAAAAAGTTGAACATTTTTTGCACATCCTCATCTTGGCCATTACCGTTGTTATCATTACCATACCGGAAGGTCTGGGTCTCAATGTTACCTTTGCTCTGGCCTTCGCCACCAAGCGTATGCTGAAGGACAACAACCTGGTGCGTTTGATCCGATCATGCGAAATCATGGGGAATGCGACCACCATTTGCTCAGACAAAACCGGGACCCTCACTCAAAACCAGATGAGCGTAGTGGCGGGCCGTATTGGACTTCAGTGCTATTTTGATGACACGGATCTGGCTGTCAGTGATCTGGAAGCCTCGATGTCTAGAGCGTCTACTATCAAATGTGAGACGTCTGCCCAGCTTATGACGACGTTGTCCGCCGACGCCAAGAATATGATCAAAGACATTATTGCATTGGACTCTACCGCGTTCGAAACCGATGACACTGGGACATCGGGGTTTGTCGGATCGAGCACTGAAACCGCGTTGCTAGAGTTCAGTCGTCTGCACCTTGGAATGAGACGGTTGGCCGAGGAGAGAGCCAATCGCCCAGTGTTGACGATGCTACCGTTCGACCCCTCTCGCAAATGGATGGCTGTTCTGATCAAACTTCCGAATGGGATGTATCGACTCCTCGTCAAGGGTGCAGCGGAAGTGGTGTTTGAGTATTGTGCCTTTATCGTTTCTGATCCAACTTTTCGACTGCCTATTGCTCGCCTATCCGAGGAAGATCGAACAAGCTTCCATAGCACCATTCAGGATTACGCGTCCAAGTTGCTGCGCCCTGTGGCCCTTGCGTACAGAGACTTCACAGAGGCAGAAATTTTTGAGGACCTGCACGACGATCCGGAATCCGTAAATCTAGAATGGCTGGCGTCTGGCATGGCTTTTCTTGGCGTCTTTGGGATTCGGGACCCCCTGAGACCAGAAGTTGTGGAGTCTGTCAGGCAATGTCAGGAGGCTGGTGTGTTTGTTCGAATGGTTACTGGTGACAATTTTTTGACAGCAAAGGCTATTGCGTCGGAATGCGGCATCTACACTGCTGGCGGCATCGCTATGGATGGACCAACATTCCGAGATTTATCGTCCGAACAGCTGGATGCCGTCATTCCTCGCCTACAGGTCCTCGCTCGCTCCAGTCCAGAAGACAAATTGCTGTTGGTTTCTCGTCTGAAAGCCATGAATGAAACTGTGGCTGTTACAGGTATGCTTTGTGCTACAGCAATCATGATTATTCTTTCGAACACATGCTGATAAATATTCCAGGAGACGGAACCAATGATGGACTGGCTCTCAAGGCCGCAGACGTTGGTTTCGCGATGGGCGTTCAGGGCACTGAGGTAGCGAAAGAAGCCGCCTCGATCATTTTGCTCGATGATAATTTCGCATCTATCGTCAAGGCATTGGCTTGGGGTCGAACGGTTAATGACTCTGTCAAGAGATTCTGCCAGGTAAACCAACTACTCATCCATCCTCTTTTGTGGAAGATTGGAACCTAACTAGGGCTCTTCTAGTTTCAATTCACCATCAACGTCACTGCTGGTATCATCACCGTTGCTTCAGAGTTGGCTGGTGATGCCATATTCACTGTTGTTCAACTCCTATGGATCAACCTTATCATGGATATTTTTGCCTCGTTATGTTACTCGACCGACTTGCCCTCACCGGACTTTCTTCACCGCAAGCCCGAGCCTCGAAATGCGCCCATTGTCAACGTTACCATGTGGAAAATGATCCTTGGCCAATCGATTTATCAGCTCGCCGTGGTGTTTGTAGTTCATTACGCAGGGTGGGATATATTCAGCCCTAATAGCCAGTTCGAGGTCGACAAGCTCCAAACACTGGTTTTCAACATCTATGTGTGGATGCAGTTTTTCAACCAACAAAACTGCCGCAGAGTCGACAACAAGGTCGACATTTTCTACCAGGGTGCTTTCCGAAACCCGTGGTTTATCGCCGTGCAGTGTATTACCATTGCCGGCCAGTTTGCCATCATATTCAAGGGCGGCGAGGCTTTCGACACAGCTCCTTTGACTGGTGCCCAATGGGGGTGGAGTTTGCTATTCGGCATTCTGACGCTCCCGCTTGGGGCTTTGATTCGACAGGTCCCGGACAGCGTCGTGAAGGGCCTGTTTGAGGCGTGCCGAGCGGGTTACCACAAACTCATGAGCCCGTTGCGGGGGTTCTTCTCCAAATTTGTCCCAAGCAGATGGAAAAAGCAGGAGGGAGATGAGGAGCGGCAACATCAACACCAGCAGCCGCATGAGATGAGCAGGATTGACAACATAATTCAGTCAATGGGTTTAAGGACAGAATCAGTGGAGGACGTAACTACGACTGCTGAACAAAGGGATGCTCTGGAACAGGGAGCAACAATCATCAGAAGGCAAGAGACTGAACGGCAAACAAGACATATTGATTTGCAAGGGCTCATTGAAGCCGCCAAGTTGGGTCGAGAGTGTCGAGACGGCATCCTTGAAATCCACCCGCGGACATCAAAGGATGACCCTATGCTATCAACGGACAAGGAGTTTAAAATACCTCCCAGCCAGAACGCGGCCATAATGAGATTTATAAACGTGAATCCCAGCAGGAGCAGGAGGAGGCTACGGAATAATGAAGACGTCCTTCCTCGGGACACGCAGCGAAGACCACAACCACAACCTCCTGCCAGGCGTCGGAGCGGATTCAAATGGGAATCTCTGTTGAGATCCAAGAGGAGATGAAGTGAGCCGTGGGGGACATTATAATGCTGGGAATATATATTGGAGAATGAAAACGGGTTAAATAGGCGCCCAATCATATTAGTACATTAATCGGACAATCACGACGTTATGACATCACAGCGGAACGGAGGATGATAATAGCTACAAGTGGTGTGCTATTTTGACTCTCAGATATTGAATGTTAACTGGGCACAATTTCTTGTTTTTGGATCGCCCTAAACTTTTGATTGACACTGGAAGAAGAATAAACCCCGTCGCTTGCTGGTACATGTCTCATTATAAGTTTTCATCAAATCACCTTGATTACCGACGCCTGGATGGCGCCCCCTAGTTCATCTCGGGGATATCCTGGGCCACGCATCAGGCACACGCCACTCTTGGCTAGATTGGACACAAGGAGGTTGATGCTCAGCTGCATTGTCAAGGCGTCGGTCTTTGGGCGCAGCTGGTCGGGGGAGTAGAAGTTTACGAAGCTCCAGCTGTCAGGCTGCGTGGCAACGATGTCGGACGCTGGGCTCGTTGCGGGGGCTGGACCGGTTATGTTGAGCTCGAGCGTTTCTGTGTCGATGATGCGAGCGCCGAGGGCAAGAAGCTGCTTCTCGACGCCGAGGATGCTGAGATACCTCGTGGAGCTGTCGTGGCTGTGTGTCGTGTAGAGGCCCCGCAAGCCCAGTTCATCGCAGGACGGATTCAGGTCGTTCTTGGAGAATACCTGGGCACCGTGCTGTCCGTACGGGAGATCAACGACGCGGTACATGTAGTCGCTGCCCGGCCCCAGCAGCCACCGCAGCCGGATGAGCAGATCGTCTCTGCCCCGGTAGCACAGGTTGGAGCCGAATATGCGGTGTTCTTCAGTCTGAGGAATAGGCGGGTGCTCGTTTCCAGAGAGGATGAGATAGGCAATGGTCAGGCTAGCTTTTGCAAGACGAAAGGCGAACGAATCCCGGGCCAGGGGTATGCGAGGGCCCCAGTATCTGGGAGAGTCGCCGCCGATAACAGGATTGTTGTTGACGGTCCAGCCGTTGCCGTAGACTTGCATGGGGAGAGCCGAGTCCGACATGGTCTCGTCCTCCATGGGTGTCGTTTCAGGCTCCGGGAGGTTTTCGGTGACGTCTGGCGGCGCGGGGAGCGCGAGTGTGCGAGCCGTGTGGCAGGCCTGATGGGCTGCGTCGCTGCCCAGGTTGAGGTTGCATTCCATGGTGTCTTCGGATGTGTAGCTGGAGATGGAGCCGGCCCCCGGCGGCGACGTGGACGAGTGGCCGAGGGGTGAGAGCTGTTCGGGGATGGGCTTGACAACGGGGACGGCAGCTATAGGAGGCGACACAGACGGTATGAGCGAGTTCTCCAACTCCTCGGGGCCGACGACTTCGTGGGCCAGGGAAAGAATGCGCTTCATGGACCGGCGCAAGGTGACGACGAGGTCGGGCTGCTGGGTGACAAAGGCGTTGCAGGCGAGCATCTCGTCTACGAAGCTCATGAAGATGGAGCTCATTTCTTCCACCACCTCCTCCAGGCGCCTAAGCCGTTTGGTCTGCGCGGCCTCGGCGGCCTGCCTGCGCTTGCGGAATACATTTTGCGCCTCGCGATTGCGCTGGCGACGGGCCTGGGATAATGTGTGAGTCTGAGCCGGCTATACAGGATGGGGTGGCATGGCATGTGGGCTTGGCTTACATCAAGAGCAGCGCTGTCTTCGGATGAGCTGGCGACAGGCCGGCCTCGCCTCTTGGCAACCTTTGCCTCTGGCATCTTGGGCGGCAATTCAATGATGTATGGCTGGATTCTGGAGATTCATCAACTGGCTGATACTGAGAGGGCTCAGCCGGCTTAGACCGGGCCTGGGGATCGCCTGCGTGTGGAGTGGATGCGGAGTAGCGCCGAGTAGCAGTGGATGTTGCCGGCAGTTCTGCCAGCACGGCGAGGGTTCGATCCTTCCTTTCCAGCGGTGGGGTCTGGATATATGAATCCAGGAATAAATAAAATAAAAACAAAATAAAAAAACAAGACTCAATGAATAATCAGAAAACCAAGGGCCTGGCAATTTCAAGCCTGGGCTGAACCTCAACGCTGAGAGAGGTACGTGCTGTGTTGGGGTCAAAAAGACCGACGGGCTTGGTGGATCACTAATCGCAATATTCGGGGCACTTACATCAGACCTCCGACCGTCCCACATGACTCGATGCATGACATGGCTGCGCCCTTGCTTGTCCCAAAATGGTGTTCAAACGCAGCAGCGGTGGGCACTTGGATATATATATGCACGGATGGACGGTACTTGTCTGCAGCGTGAGACCTGGTTTGTAATGTCCAGTTGTTCGTCACACGCCAGCTTAGATGAAGGCATAATATAGTAAGACGCAATCGCCGTCTATAATTGTTAAAACTCCGTTTCTCCATGTTTAAATCGAGTTTGTCCGGTGGACCCAGCTTGAACCTGGCTCATACTAAACTTTACTTTGGCCTCATCCTCTCGGACCCTCTTCCGCCATGGCCTCCGCTATGGATTCCGCGTCCCAGGGGAATTGTTGGGAGGCCGAGCCGAGGAACATTTTCTCCATCTCTTGGTGCTACACCTCCAGTAACCGGCACATGCTCATCATTAAATCCTCGGCTGCCACTCACAAGATCGGTAAACCGCCCCCTCTTGAAAAGTAGACTTTGATATGTCCCCTCCTCCACCTTGGCCCCGTCCTCCATCATCACGATCCGATCAGCAACTGCCATCATCTCACGGCTGTGCGTAACAACCACGATGGCCATCCCGCTAGGTCGTTGCCTGGAATCCCTCACTAGCTCTTGCAGAGTTTGCCGGATCATGTCAGCGCTCTCTGCATCAAGAGCGCTGGTGGGTTCATCTAGAACAAGCAACAATGGATTTCGCACCAGGGCCCGTGCAATGCTCAAGCGTTGCGCTTGGCCTCCTGAAAGAGTTTGCCCACCGTCTCCCACTAATGTGTTGTAACCTTCTGGTAGAGATGAGATGAAATCATGGAGGCCCGATGATTGGGCGGCCGCCATCACGTTTTGGATGCGTCGAAGTGGTGAGCTCTCAGCCAAGCCATAAGTGATGTTTTCGGCAATCGTTGCTGGGAATAGATACGGGGTTTGTGGGACGTACGCCATCATGGATCGCAGATGGTCGACGTCGACGTCCAAATACGAGAGGCTGGCGAATGTCAGAGGCGACACGGTGTTAAGAACAGGACGCGCAGTTGGCGGGTAGAGACCCAAGAGCAAGGATACAAGCGTCGACTTCCCACACCCAGACCGGCCTACAATGGCCAGGCAATTTCCCGGATGAATGTCAAAAGACACCCCTCGCAGCACTTTACGGCTACCCCTCGCTTTGTATGAAAAGTTTAGCTCATTCAACCGAACAGGGAGGGGGGTACAAGGCGTGGTTTTGCCTTGGGAACCTGACGGCCTCTTCGGTGACTGGGTAATATACCCTAGTATCTGAGAAGCGGTTGCTTGTGCCATTGTAACTTGAGGCATGGCGCTCAAAAAACCAGTGGCTGTCCCGACGGTAAATAGGAGAAGATTCACCACCTGAACCACATCTGTGGCCGAAATCTCTCTTTCCTTGGCGAGCAGAACGGTCCCGTAGTAAAATATCAGAGCAGAAAGAGGGTGATTTAAAGATTGGTAGAGCCCAAACAATACGCTTGTGTAGGCTGCCCTGCGTATCCCGAGGCTGAAGGTGCTTGAGATTGACTTGTGGTACTTGGCTGTGAAGTACTTTTCCTGCGTCAACGCCCTCATGACCCGAATGTTGAGAAAGATTTCCGTCATCGTAGCACTAGAGTCTTCGGCTCCTTTGTTACAGGCGCCCTCCCACTTCCCACTCACAATCGAGAAGCCCTTAACTGTGCCCATAACTACGGGTCCCAGGGCCAATGCGACCAGAGTGAGTTTCCAGGAAACGGCAAGAGCCCAGACGAGAGCAATGGTGATCATGATCGTCACAACCAGGGTGATGGGTACGAACTTTCCTACAATATTGCGCATTTCTTCGGCATTCCGGTCCAGACACTCGATAATGCGACCAGGTGAGTTTTGCGACCTATCGAACCATGGTTTGGGCTGACGAAGAATGCTCCCTAGGGCATGAAGACGGATTTTGTTTATCCAAGCCTGGCCGACGACTTCGAACATATAGCGACCTCCCCCAGTGCATGCGCCATCAATGATTGCAACGACAATTAGATAGATGGCCCAGTGCCTGCCCTCAGCTAACTTGTCGCCGGGTGACCACATGACGGCAAGCAAGTGTGAAAAGCAGTAGGCGAATACAGGGATTGTGCCAGCACCGATAATGCAGATGAACACGCCGAGGATTAAAACGAGGCGGTGGCGAGGGCCAAGAGCTGGCCAGACAGTTCTGAGGATGGTCATCAACGATATTGGCTGCAAAGAGTCGCTAGCATGAGTTTTTAAAGGCTCTTTTTCTATTTTCAAATCGGAATTGTCCATATAGCTTTCAGTTTGTGAGCTTGTGATGCCGTCATGATCTAGCTGGTCAAGGCTCAGGCTGGGCCCTTCTGTTGAATAGCTCGACGGCCTTTCCCTCCCCTCGGGAATACTCTGCTCTTTGAAGCCTATGATGGGTCTTTCATTTAACCTTGGAGGGCTTTTCATCACTGGTATTGGTGTTTCTGGGATAATCTCGGAATCCCACATCTGCTCTGTTCTCATATTGAATGCCGCTGCTGTACCGGAACCCCACGAGATGCGACGCCCTACTGCCGCTCCCGGGGCAAGGAGGGAATTTCTTCTGAGGCTTTCCAACTCCTCCACAAATAGTCGGGATACATGCGAGGACTTAGTAAATGGAGGCGGTGCAATTGGTGAATATGTGCTTGGACTATCAGGGGATGCCACATTGATGTCGATGGAGGTAGTTGGCGACTTCCCATTTGCAAGAGAAGAAAGGATGGAAAAAGCCCCAGAATTTCGTCGCACTAAATCTCTCTTGAAGCCTTCTTCTACTATTTCCGCGTTATTCATGACGTATACAAAATCGCCGTCGTCGACTTGGGAAACATCGTGAGTGATGATGATGGTGGTTTTCCCTAGTCTCCACTCCCGAATGGATTTCATGATAACGGTCCTGCTGATTTGGTCCAGACCGCTGGTGATCTCGTCAAGAATGAGCACAGGGGGGTCTCTGATTCTAGAACGAGCCAGTGCAACTCTTTGCATTTGACCACCGCTCAGGTTGTGCCCTCCTGGCCCAACTTTGGTATCCAAGCCGTCCGGTAGTATACCGAGAGTTGACTGCAACAACGCCACCTCGCACGCGGTTTTTACCTCTGAATGTGCCACTCGCTCTGGGTCTAGATGTCCTAGAGAAATGTTTCTGAATAAGGTGTCGTCAAACAAAATACTGGATTGTTGAACCAATGTCACGTTCTGTCGGAGCCACTGTTTGTCAAAGGCCCTCAATGGGTGCCCGTCAATGTAAACCTCGCCGGATATTGGCTCGTAAAAGCCGACTATTAGATTGCCGAGGGTGCTCTTGCCAGAACCACTTTTTCCGACGATAAATGTTATATCTCCAGCGGGGAAAAAGAAAGAAGACTTGTTCAATACCAAAGATTCCGGGCTTGATGGATATGCGAAGCTAATCTGGAGGATGTTAGGGGTTCGGATATTTCGCCAGGTCCATTATTCCAAGAACTCACGTTGCTCATCTCGATATCTCCGGAACAGGAATCTGGTCGAAGGGAGCCCTTTATTTCTTTAATCGCATGATCTGTTTTATGAGCTGATACCATAGACGACAAGAATCCACCTGCGGACATGCCTTTGGCTATAACAAGCCACTGTGGCATTAGAGCCTCGATGGCCTGAAACGATGCCAGCACGGCGTAGAAAGCCGCAAAAATATTACCAGGAGAAACACCGCCATTGACGAGGACGACACCATACCAAAAGCCGACGACAAAGGTTGCGATTCCACTAAAGCTGATATATGCCATTTGCGAGGAATTGCATCTGGCCTGAATCAGATAATGTCTCGCCGCTGCTTTGGCAGCTCTGCTATAAGTCCAAACATCTTGGTCGTATCCATTGAAAACTTTGACAAGGTCGATGGCTCTGATAGACGCTGCGGCGCACTTTGAAGCCACGGCCAAATCTCGGCGTTGAGCTTGGATGCTGGATTCTAGGGGATGGGTGATAAATGAGAGAATGATGGCTGAGACGGGAAGTATCGCAAGGAGAACGAGGGTCAGCTTCCAGGAGTAATAGAAAGCGATTGCGAGAGATCCAAGAGATGTCATAATGTCCGAAACGAGAAGGCCGAGGACTTGAGATGTCGCGAGCTGCAATTCTCGGGTTTGCCTGTTGATTGCAAAGTTAGTAAGGTATTCTCAGGACGTAGGAAGCCATGTGATTTCTCACGTCTGAATTCGAGCCAGGAGACTGGAAATTCCATCGGACTGGGCGTCGAACCAAGCCATGTTCCTCGATAATAAGGCTTCGAAGAGATCTCTGCGGACTGCATCTGCCTGCAACTCGCCAAAAACTACCCACAGAGCTAGGAATACAGAGTTGGCCACCCAGTTTCCGATTCCCAAACCCATCAAGATGACAGCCCATTCGGTGATATTTGACAAAGTAGTTGTGCTGCTGAGGGACCCGCTTCCGTACTTCACAATAATGTCAAAAACCTTGCCCAGGATGACTACGAGAACGATCTTGAAGCCGGCTGCAACGGCGGATGCTAGAAGGGCTCCGATCAAAGGGGGTGCGTGAGATCTCCTGGTGAAAAGAAACAAATTGCGCCATGATGAATTGAATGGTTGTTGTGATAGTGATACAGAGCCGTGGGTGCTGGTGTTGATATCTGTTGATGAGCCCATCTTGTGCCTTTGGGGTGAAGTAGATGAAGGTGTTAACCCACGAACGATGACGACCCGGGGAAAAGCAGTTACCATATGTCGTTACACTATTCTAGACTCTGAGACTGCTACATGGAGACAAAGGGAAGCTAGTAAGTGATTGACGAGTGTGGTGAGGCTTGACTGGTGGGATTAATGCCATTCTGATTACTGCAGGCCATTGTTCTGCTGCGGCCATCATATTGTTCTTGTCCACCGGGCTTAAGAACGAGGAGGTGGCTCCACATGGGCAGCTGCGAGGCCCTTTATTTCACTAGGGTGGAACTGATTAAATGGAATTAGAGGGCAAAATAGAATGGCAAACATGGGGTGTTTGCCACGGGGCTGTTTAGACGCCTGAGGCTTCGGGCCGCCGCCAATGCCTCGTGTTTAGGCCTAGCATTGTCGCTACCTTGGACTGTTCGAGTGGAGTATCCGACCAATAGAACTTAATGTAACCATTTTTGTGGCAAGTCGGATACGGTGGTAGAGTATTTGTTTGTGAAATATTGTGGGAACCGTCGTCTTGTAGAGAAGCGTCCATGGTGTTCGAGCAGAAACTAGACACACAGTGTGCTGAGACAGTTTGAACAGGCGCATGCACTATGCGCTGATATCATGCTCCCACTTTTTTTCCATTGCCCCTCCATGCACGCCGTTTGATTCATAGCCCAACTGCCCCACGTTCAAGTTTTTGTCAACACCAGACAAACAGCAAGAATTCTCCGCAACCAGCCAGAAAAAAGTTACGAATACAATATACAGAATTCCCTTCAAAATGGACCCTCTCGAAAGCATGTCTGCGGCCCGCGTGCCCAACAACTTTGACGCCGAGAACGCCGAGAACAACGAGGACGTGAGCTTGCCCCGCGCAATCCCTTCCATGCCAAAATTCCCAGGAATTTGTGTTTGCTAACAGCTGTACCTGTAGATTGAGAAGCAGTTTGCTGTCAAGGGTATGTGCTGATTCCTTTTCGCACGGCTCCGATTTAGTACCGATCATTAACCCGTCCACTTCAGCTGTCCAGCACCTCGAGACTTACTGGAAAATCCTCGAAATGGTCAAGGGCTCGACCCTTCGCCTGACCAAGATCGACAATGAGATCATGGAACACCTCCAAAAAGACTTCCCCGAGTTTGATCCTGCCGCTCCCATCGACGAGAACGAGATGAAGAGCAAGAGTGGCAAGGAGAAGTGGCGCAAGTTCATGGAGGCTTACGAGAAGAAGGTTGACGACTACAACTTTGGTACCATTCTTCGCACAAGCCCCAAGGTCGAGTACGACCAAGACACCACCATCTTTGGTATGTGAAACACCACGCATGAAAATATCAACCTGTTGGCTAACTGCCGCTCCAGTACCACGCATGCAGTTCTACGCCGTTGAAATTGCCCGGTAGGTCTTATTCGCTCCAACCTATAAGACGGATGGTATTAATGCTGATCCCCCAGTAACCGCGCTGGTCTGAACGACTGGATTTACGAGGCTGCCCAGGCCAAGAAGACCGGCTCCAAGTAAGCTAACGATGGGAATCGACACAAAGTCAAACGTGCCCCACCATGAGTTCATTCCCTCTCGGGAAACAACCGGCCTCGGATCCGAGGAGGTTCGCCCTGCCGGAAGCAGCGCCCGGGAAGAGGAGGATGGCATAAAAGCACCTACTGCTCAGGATAGCAGGTAGTGTGCATTGCGGGATTTGCGGCAACCAGGCCCTCAGAATATTGTTGGTGTTCCGGACCTTGCATTTCTGAGACCTGAGTGTGATGATGGACTAGATGTATGTATATGCTGAGTTTCCAGCAATGCCCGAAAACAAAAGCATTGTCTGCCGTCAATCTCGACCTATTTTACCAGTACTGACCAGATTTGACGTGCATCATTTGAACAACATGTCTTGTGTGAGCTCCCTCCCAACGTCACCGTAAATTTCCAAGAGTTTGGTGTCGCGCTTGTGGATTTGCGTCAGCTCAGCCTCCGAATCCTTTTTTTTTCCTTGGAAACGGGGCACATGCTGATGGGTAAAAAACGCACGACCCAAGGGAAACAAACAAACCAACAGTGACCAACTGGGTCAAATCCGAACAGAAAATGACTTAGAGTCCTTGTGACCCAATTTTCCCAACGGTGATTCAGCCTCACTTTCACACATCTCTTTGCCAGTGACTCGCCTTTTCTTCCGCCTCTGCCCTCACCTGCATTAATAACGACTTTGCCAACGCAATGCCACCCCGAGACCTTGGAAGTGTCAGAGCGACCCCGAATGAGTCAAAATGAGTGAGTTTCCTGATTGACTACGAAAAAAAAAAAAAAAAGAGTCGAATTCATTATGAGTTTGCACTGGTTCATTGAATAATAACACAAGCCTAGGCAAGGGTCGAGAGCGGACCAAAATCGACTTCCAACGGTCCCTATCATCCCCATATCCCGATGGTGGATGCCATAGCACTGGCCAGAAGCGCTCTGAATCATGCAAATTGAACTCATCTGGCGCCCGCCAGCAAGCAATTCCCTCCTGGAATCGGGCTTTTGATGTTGTTTACCACAAAAATGCTCAGGGTTGGCATGTCGGCAAGGTTGACACCACATTCAAGGATGCCCTGGCACAGTATTTCGAGGATCATGGGCGCAAAAGATCTAGAGAGGGCTACTTCGCCCTGCCAGACAATGTGCGCCTACGAATTTGTCAGTTTCTTCTGATGTCACAACGACAGGGGAAGCCTTTACGCATGAACCTGGCCTCGTTTGATCGAGACTGTTGGGGGAGCGACGACCTCCAGTCCCCAAGAACCGCCCTTCAATCTCTTCAACCGTACTTTGAGGTGTCCTTTGGTTTCCGCGCCGATATTTTGGTTACGTTTCTGCTCGATGTCCCTCTTCACGTAACCTTTTCTCCCTATGTGGGCCCTAGACTCAACCCGCTCGCGACAACATGGCTGAACAAGTACGGCATGTATGCGCAAAACATTGTTGTCGAGATGGATATGACACGTCTTGGCTGTGGCCCCAGTTCCCATGCCGTCAGTTTGTTGCCCGGCGTAGATCACGTCGAGGTGCTGCTTCGCGAGTTTGTCGACTCGCAACTACGACGAAACGTATCCCGACCTCTCGATAGTTTGATACTGCTGTGCAGACGCTTTTACGGCCAAAGAGATCAGGCCCCATCACTTCCTTCTATGGCTGGGCGGTCCAGCGAGGCGAGCAACCATAGCCAACTGAGCCAGAGATCGGAGCCAGCCTCTGCAATTGAGGACCAGGCGAGTTTCCCGCCTACTCTACAAAGAGCACAGACTTCGTCGCCAGTCCACCTTTCCAGATGCTACTCCGTCCCTGAGGAGTCAGGGGACGAGGAATCAGCACAAGAGTGCGAGTACGGCGTCGATACGACCGCCCAAAGCGACGCCGGCGACAAAACGCCAACGAGCCCATACTTTCTCCTCCACCGAGCTGACTACTGCCCTGACTCATATCTCGTCATGTGCAGCCACCTCTTGCGGCTCCGTGACCGTGTCGACTCTCTTCGAATGTGCGGGTTCAGCGAATCATACACACACCGCTTCATCCAAACCTTCTTTCAGCCCAACCAGGCGAATCTCGAGCGTCACGCCTATCGGGTCGCTCCGTCGACCATCTGGCCAAGACTTGGTGGGCAAAGGGCTTACGTCGATGTTGGCGACGGGTGCATCACCTTGGACAGCCATGACGCACCGGTCCCCGCAGATGTAACCACGGCACTGGCGCCGTGGGAGGGATGCGTCCAGCTACCCCCGCCAGTACTCGATGCTGACGGAAACGCCTCTCTCCCACCTGCAGTTGCGTCGCTGCTGACACTGAGGGGTCGAGCCTGGAGTTCCAGCACTGGTGGCGGCGGTCGCGGAGAACAGAGCGGAGAGGGGAGTGAGATGGTCGAAGTCGGCACCGACAAGAAACGAATCATGAAGATGCTGAGCACGTATGGGAAGGCAAAGGGCAATAAGAAGCGGCCCTTGGCGAAGGATCTGCCCACCAGTGTATAGTTTCCCATCCATAGTATATGGAACAGTGTATGCATACATAGTATTGTAAGAATAAAAATACGAATAAGGATATGCCTTCGGGTGCCACAACCTTCCGTGTCGGCTCCAAAACACTCTACCCAAACTCCTCAAAATGCATTCAATTCCAAGAGCGCGCTATCGTCTATTCTAATAAATGTCACTTTTTTTTATCATCACTCATTCCATATTAATTCGCTTTCTGTTCATCCTCATCTCAAGTCTCCAGAATAGGACAGATAATCATTCGCCCATGAGTACCATAGGTCGACCATGGTTCCCCGTCCATGCAACCGAGGCAGTTACTGCAAAGACTATTCCCACACATTAGTATGCATCCAATCTTGCAAAGGTGTTTTAGAACCTACAATAGCAAATTTACTTCTCGACCGAATCTTGCTTCCAAAAAAGACCAAAACCCAGGGGATCAGGGTCAGACCCGCGGCAATGCCGCCAAGGAGACTTCCCGCATTCTTCAGACCAAGATTATCAAACATGATGGCCGTAACCAGCGGGAATGAACCTCCAAGCACATTTCGGCAAAAGCTCTGTGCAGCGAGTGCCGAAGACGCGTAGATGTGATATGTATCCGCAAGGTAGTTGAAGGTTGCCAAATACACCGAGTAAATACCCCAATTGGCGAAGCCAATTCCAACGGCAATAGCATAGTCCCTTGAGCCGCTTGGGGCCAGGAACGCACCGAAGAGTCCTGCAGGAAGGAAAAGGGCAGTGATGCAAGCAAAATATAACCGCGCCTCCGGGGCCTCGGCAGGGAAGTGCTTCCGCATAAAAGCCCAGAACCTGGACCCAGACTGGGGCTTCTCGGCCTCTTCCTGTTTCCGCCATTGAGGGTGTCTCGTCAAACGCTCCTGCAAAATCCCCACAACAGTCGCCGCAACTGCGGATGCTATCATGGCAATGTACACGCGACTAGACATGTTGAGGTTGTTCGCGTAGAGGTAGGGCACTACTGAAAACGACAAGTACAGAACGCCCCAAGAGAAGGCTGCCCAGAGAGAAAAGCAAAACACTACCGGCTCGGTGAATAGCAGGAAGAAGGGGCGCTTGACCGAGGTTGAGATCATCCTAGTCAGAGACTCGCGTTCCTCGTCGGCTTTGACAACCCATCTGATTCTCCGCAACCGACGTCGTGCATTTCCTCCTCGCTGAGAACCTAATTCATTTTCAGCTGGGTAGGCCTGCAAGGTCTTAATTGTTGATGATGATGACTCGACAGTAGTCTCATCCTCGACCTCGGTGACCCAGACTCCATTGAAACCAGCGTTCTCGAGTTGTTCATACCACTTGTTCAACTTCTTTGCTTTTCGCGACAGCAAGACGGACGCACGACTTTCGCGGAACAGGAAGACAATGGCAACTAACAATACACCATCCAATATGACTTGATGCCAGAAAGTCCACTTCCACGCCTTGGTCGAGTCGTTCATGTCGTTCATGAATGCCGCTGAGACGAGTGGGCCTACGCCAGTCCCAGCCAACACAAATCCACTAAACAGAGACATTGGGGTGTTTCTCTCTTCCTTGTCCCACAAGTCGGCAATTACACCTCCAACTACGGAACTGAAAACTGAACCCCCGACCCCAACCAGGAATCGCGCGACCAGCATGCCGGCAAGGTTTGTCATTAATGGGCAAATTGCCTGAAAGACAACGTAAACAACGCCAGCGAGCACAAAGACAGGATACCGACCCCAGATCTCAGAGATTGGTGCAAGAGCCATTGGCGCAAAGGCGAAACCCATGCAGAAGGTTGTGATGCCCACGAGAGCCGCCAGGTGGGTGGTCCCCAAGTCCTTTGCCATTAGGGCTGAGGGGGGCGAGTATGCACCAGCGGTGTAGGCCGTGAGGAACGTCGCAATACATGAGAGTGCGAGTAAGAGGTTCTTTCTTGCCAGGGGCCACGTTAGGGGTGACGTGTAGTGTTTCAAATCGGGACAAGGAGGTATTGGCACATCGTCCGGAAGGCCTGCCTCTTGAGGTGTTGGAGGCATAGGCAGCTCGCTGGCGAAGGAGAAGTATAGGTAGGATATAGATTCATCACCAAGAGGCTTGGTTTCAGGCGCAGCTTTCGGGGCAAGGTTGTTGTCGACATTGATTTCCAGTTCACCCTGCTCAAGAACTGGAGTATCTCCATCCCAGCGCGATTCACTTTTCGAGGACATGATGGCTGTGATGATGGTTCATGGCAAATCAAAGATGCGACACAGGGCGGTATTTTACCAGGTGTCGTTGGGAAGCAGAATCTGGTTGACAACTGGCGGGTCTGCTTTGGAGAGAGGACAAAAACTAGGCGGACATGGGATTTATCAAGGGGAGGTCGGGAAGGAAGAGGTGTATCCATCCATTGGGGCAATCCCGGTTTATAGCCCCGAAGCTAGAATACGGGGGACGAGCATGGCGGAATCTCGACGGGAATAATGGCCACTTGGCATGGCTCCGCCATCCCCTCAAGCTGACCCGAAAGATTTTATTAAGCCCCCGGGCCCGAGACGAGACCCGCTCGTGGGACAAGAGGAGTCGGGCGCTAATGTAGGTTGGCCAAGGTGAGGTGGTGTTGACGATCAGTTGGTGGTGGCTTGGACAACAAAACGCATATCAAGCAGCTGGTTTGCTGCGAGGTGTGTGATTCGGCTCTTGGCCGGGTCCACTGGTGTTGGGGGTGTGGCCTATACATGGCGACTCCTCAAAGGTGATAGGGATAGGGGCTCGCTAGGCGGTTTGAGGCACTATCGAAAGCGGATAATGGCTGATGGGAATACTATGGGAAAAACTGCCGTCTGACTGGCGTTAACTTTTTCAGAGGCATTGGCCTCCCCGCTTCGAGGTCCCTGATGGAGCTCCGCCCCACCAGTCCGAGCTCATTTAACCCGAGGCGTGGTCCGGGAATAATCAGGGTATGACGAATGGCGACAGCGACGGGCCCGCGAGCCAATCGAGCACGTCTCGGCATTTGCACCCCGGCCATAGGGGACGATTGCCAGCGTCTGAAGCGGGCTAGCACCGCAGCAGGCACGTCCTAGCGAGATTGTGCCGAGGCCTAATCAGTGGTCCAGAGTGGGAGAAAAACAAAAACGAGGGCTTCCGCCGTGACCAAAAACGAAGGGTGCCGCGGCCAGTGGAGACGACGTCAGCGCAGCCAGGTCTAGATTCACAAGCGACGACCAGGATGCTGCGTATATGCGGGGGCGGGTTTATCGCCGACTTATTACCGTTTGTGTGTGATTGTGTCACGGGCTCCGATGGATGGTTGGCGAGTTCGGGGGAGCGGAGTGGTGGTTCGGTTCCGCGAGTTCGTTGGAGTTGCATGTACGACGGAGATCTGGGCGAAATCTGCTGGGAGATCTGGGGAACACTGCAGCGTCGCTGTCAGCGATCCACCCCAGCCCAGAGCGGGCCCGTTTTGCTCACGTCGCAAGCGTCGGGCTGAAGCGTGCGGAGCGAGGCCAGAGAGTCGTGTATTCAAGGTCCGTGTGGGATGATACGATGCCCTCTCAGCCGTCAAGAATTATGTAGCTTGGTTGAGTTGAGTAGCTTAGCTTAGTTGAGCTCCGTAGCGTCGGGCCGACACCTACCTAGCGAAAGCCAAAGCGCCAGGAGCCCAAAGCACTTGCACTTGCACCCAGGAGGGTACTACGTAGCCAAGGCGCCGCACGTGATGCCCTTTCCCTCATTCCCATGCCCATTCCCGAAACTCGCATCCGACATGATTGAAGTCTCCTCCCGCTTGTTTCACGTGCTGAAACCCCGACATAAATCCGTACCAGATGACTGGGATTTTCATAGCTACATGGACTACATAGGTACTGGGCAGCGCCGATCATTGCTATCCTTTTGATTGGCGACTAGCTTCGGGGGGCCAAGTCCGTCGATGGACCTCGGATGGACATTACCCATGACGGCAATGGGCAATTCAATTATCACAAAGCGGGCAGATTGCTAATGAACGCTGCATTAATAATTCAGCTTGGGAGGTATCAAGGAATTGGTAATGGATTTTGAATTAATAATACAATCTCGGCGCCGTCAAGAGGAGGCTGTGGAAACTCAAGTCCGTCAGGTAAGATCTATCATCACTCGTGGGCAAACAAGGAAGTTAAACAGTAAACCTAACAAACTGGCAATGCTCTCCGAGTAAGTATTACAAAGATAAAAAGAAAATAAAGATGCTGCCATGATATGGGAGCGCTTCATGCCTTTTTGGAGGGGGGCTCTTCTGACGCGTTTTTCCTCGGACAAAACAGTTCCGCGAAATGTGTACATTCATGTATGGCGCCGGCATTTAGTCCACGTCGTCAGAGCTCGTCTTTTCGGTTTCCTCCCCATTGACCTTGGGGCCTAGCTTTTCTTCGGCCTCCTTCAATGCCTTGGCCTCGTTGTGCTCTGTGTCGCTATCGGGGATTGGGGCATCATGTAGCTCCTGGAGGGACTCCTTGGCACTTTCCTTGAGCGAGCCATCCTCATTGACATGATCCTTGTGGTACAGTGTAAAGAGAATGACCATGTACGTTTGATCCGTCTCCTTGTTCCGCAAGACATATCTGAGCTGGTGTGAGCGTCTCTGGCTAGACCTGAGACGAGTAAACAAGAAAATGTGTGAGAAGAATAGACATTTAAATATTTGACCCCTTTGAGGTCATATACGGAAATCAAAGGGACATGAAAAGGGGAAATTGGGATGTCTGGTGTAGCAGATCAAAAAGCAAAACGGGGATTCTTACTTGAGACCTTGCCCATCCCAATACTTCATGATGGGCAATTGGAAGCCGGGCAGCTTCAAGGCTAGATTCGCAAAGTCGAGATAGGGATTAAAAAAGTCCAGGCCGTAGGTGCGACCGTATTCCCATACCCACTTCTCCTTGCTGTCCGCACGGAGAGCCCACTTCATCCGCGCCTTACTTGTGTCGGGAGTCCCGAACTCCTCACGGGTCTGTAGACCCGCCTCATCTCCGCCCTCGTCGAACCAGAGGCCGCCCTTCTCCTCATCAAGCTCGCCAGGGCCGACGTAGATGGTATTGAAGCTGCTCAGCGCCGGGCCATATAAATAGGGCTTGTCAGCGTAAGCGTCTCCCTCCAGACCAGGGTCAATCCACCACTTGACGATACCCATGGCAGTGTTGAAGCCAGGTGGGAGTCTATCACGGATAGGGTGGTCAAAGTCATTGCCAAATTGAAGGTTGGCGGCCGTGATGCCAGGGCCATCATCGTCCGATGGCCGCTTAGGAGTGAATCGGAATGCTATACTATATTGGTCCTGGTTGTATGCGTGTGGCTCGGTGGAGAAGTAGGGAGACGTGTCTGGAGAATTTCTTGGCAGACCCTTGTAGTCTTGTACACGAACGTTGAGCTCAATCTCTGCAAGATCACTGGAGATGTGTATTGGCTGGGCTGTGTTGACGGGGACCTCGACCTGCTGGTCATCGTCGTACCCAGGCCCAGCGGTGATACGAAGGATATAATTTTCAGCCATCTGGAAGTGTTATCGCGTGCCTGTCGTCTTCTAGTCTTATTTCTGCAGGGATTTGAGTTATGTCGTGTGAGTGCAAATGAGTGATAATTGCTTTTGTGAGCGATCCAGATCTGAAAATGGCCAGAGTGAATTGCGGGCTTATGGAGACGGCCGGGGAGAGAATGCTAGATTGTTAATGTTACAAAGTGGGCAATGACGCCTCTAGGACGTTTGCGCATCAGAGACAGTGAAAAGAAGTATCCATGATGGCTTGACTCTCTGGAGCGTATGACGTGAGCTTTTTTTTTCCCGCGCATGTGGGCTGGCGTCGGGCCATGCTCAACCACACGAAGGCGAATGGTAATTGGACGCACCACAACAACGGCCACTTATTTTGGTTGACCAGGGTGCGGGTCGACTCGCATTCCTACGATTGCTTGCAGAGCACATGGGAAAACTTATCTCAGCAGCATGATCCTTTCGCATTTCGGTCTCATGGCATGCGACCGCTGCAACTAATTCCGGTTGCATACACCACCCGGTCTGTCTAAAACAGCCCTCGTGGCTTAACCCCCACCGCCACCCTTACCACGTAAATTAAGGCGCCAAAAGTCCAACAGGGCCAATGTCATCACTCAACTTGCGATAGACACCCTATTTCCTTCACACGAGGGCAAAAAAAAACCAAAAATTTTTTAATAATACCAAGATGATTAATATACACTAATGTCCTTTCCTTTTAGGCCATCCTGTTGGTTTATCTTATTTCTTTCTTTCTTTCAACCAGCTGGTGACCCGCCGCGAGGTGTTGTCAAACTTTTGACTCATCATTTTAGTAAATGTCGCTCCTTCACCGCCGGCTCGCCAAAAGCAGAAGGTTGTCGGCATAGAAAAGAACCATGTGGAGCAGCGATCCGTTGGTGGTGTCTCACCGCCAGCTTAGAGGTTGGTTGAAAATTGTGTGTCGGTTCAATGCCCGGCACCAGGGACTGAAGGTTGTGGGTTTCACATGCATGCCTTTTCTGAAATATAAGATGGAAGACATGGTGGTGCATACCATACTTGGTGGGACAGCCACCCAAACGCAACCTTAGCTATGTCATTGATGAAGATTCTTTTCATGCCTTAGGCTGTCAGGCATCCACTTGGTACAATGTTTGTGGCAAGTGGCTGTTGAGCGGTAGCATCGGCACCCCACTCAACCGACGGCCCCCCCAAGGCTCAAACAAAGCTCTCACGGCCACCGATGGTGCACTTAGAAGCTTCCATACAAAAAACTGGCTAATGAAAATGATGCCCACCACGGCTCAGCCCAGCCACCTCTCATCCCTGCTTCTCCTTCAGGCGCCCCCAATCTCTCGTCTTCCTTAGCCTTATCCACTGTCTATCGAACGTCTCTTACTACTGTTCTATCCAAGCTTAAGACTTCCTCACATCCAACGACTCACATTATCCCCGCTACCTGCCCCATACTTAAGAGGCCATCACTCAAGCCAAGTTAGTAGGCTAGAATAATGCTTAGACACCACTAGCTAGTTGTTTATTCTAGTTAACAAGCAAATAGCTAGCTCAACCAGGTCGGACCTAGGAACCTTAGGAGAGCTGATTCTCGTACAAACAGGTGGCATGAAAAATTCGGCCCCGTGCCTTACAACTAACTTTCCCTAGGTCACAGCCAGCCATAGGAAGACCTAGGTAGAATAACTTTGTGATGCCTGTCAATAAATCGTATTGATCGAGGGATGTAAAACTGTATTGACTGCGAGCCTAATACTCAAGTTGTGAAAATTTGCTTTGTGAAATGATTACATGTTGTGACCTAAAAAGCCCTCGGATTAGCTTCAATAAATTCGTGAACCTGCTGGACAGCCCAACTGCGGAGTATACGAAAAAGTAGGTCAACTAGTTACTAATACATCGGTTCCCAAAGAACCCTGAAGTCTAGATATCTATATAACAGAGAGGAAACGTATGCAATGGGGCCTGTAAAAGAGTAGTCATCTGAAGAGCATTTTAGAATAATGGTTAAGTCTATCTCTCAACTATAAAATTAAAAAGTATTAATAGTTTAGAGGTCAATAATCGCCTTAAGAAAACCTCAGATGTCCAAGTCTCGTAGATGCAAGGAAATCTCAGTAGACATAAAAGCAGCGATTATAAAAGTCAAGAATAAAATAAAGCCAGCTTTTAATACTCTCCGCCAAAGAATTCCCAGGAGGGGGGCCGTGACGGGGATAGAAGAGGTGCAACTTTTTGCTTCAATGAAGGGTGCTTTATTTCTTTAGCCCAGGAGGGTTCGACTATGTATGCAGCTCAAAAAGGAGGCTTCTCCGTAGCCTCACAATCAACACGAAGGAACAAAATCCAATTTCCAACTTCCGAATCATCTATCTGCTTTGGTGTGCGATCATTTGAATCCCAATATATGTAATCTATCATCTCCTGAGTAACTGGAGGTGCGGAAAATGAAAAAAAGTCCGAAAGCGGGGGCCGCCCTCCACTTCCCGTATCACGGCCCGGATCGTCGTTTAGCGACCTGTACTTGAGAGATCTACTCCTCGAATATTCTGAGATAACGGGATCTTCTCGGCCCCGAAAGACTGCCGCAACCTCCGATTACGCCAAAGCTTTGAATCATGTGTGTGGTCGGAAGCCATCACCGCCCCCGCTTTGGCCCCGTAAACTATAATCGTATTTAGTTTCAGCAGCACAAGATCTCTGTGTGGGGTAGTGACGCGGGGCACGGGTGGGATTTCTCTGAAATTTCGCATAGTGCATGCGTAATTGTGTGTCCGGTGGGATACGAAAGATGAGGTGAACAATGCACCCGCAATCCATTCTATGGGGAATGTTCCTCTTCTGAAACGAAGCATGTGGATGAAAGCTTCATTTTTGCTTTCAGCACCAATATGCTTGGGGTGGGTGAATACTAGGCCATCACATTCATCCAAGTTAGCTATTAGGCTACAGGTATGGCTTGAGATTTGGAAATACCCCAGGAGAAATGGAAGAAGGAAAAAAGTCATCACTTTTTTTGCATCTGAAATTTAAACGGAGAGACCATAAAATTGAGATCAAATTCAACCCCTGATTAAGTCAGGGATATGTTGGCTACTTCATAGGCGCGGCCGAAGATCACCGTCTCGGGTATTGTGGACCGGTTGTCACTTAGGGGCTCCATATACTCTATCTAGGCCATGTATATAAGCCCCCGTGTACGCAGCTTTAGTATGGGCCGGATCCTATCTCCAGAGTTCCATCCTTCTAGCCCCGAATACCACTTTCTTATCAAATGAAAATGGCGCTAGGGGTGGCTATTCTCCTTCTCTACGGATTGGCGGCACTTGTTGCTCTCCAAATTGTCCTCTGCTTATACCAAGCCCTCTTTTCTCCTTTGCGGAATATTCCAGGACCGTTCCTTGCCAGATTTACCAACCTATGGTACTTTCGCCGGATATGGCTCGGACACTTCGAAGACGATAACATCGACTTGCACCGCAAGTACGGCCCTATCGTTCGATACGGTCCCAACCGATATAGCTTTGACCATCCTCAGGCCGCGCAAACAATATATGGAGTTGGGAGCGGCGCAAAATTTGCCAAGTCGCCTTGGTATCGAGGGTTCTTGGGTCCAGATGTCCCCTCTCTCTTTGCGGGCGACAACATCAAAGAACATTCAGACCTCCGTCGGCTGTTCGCCAACACCTACTCCATGTCCGCCCTTGTCTCATACGAAGAGTATGTCGACACATGCTCAGACCTATTCGACCAGCGTCTCCGTGAAATGGCCCATCAATGCACGATCAGTCCGAACATGCTGGTAAACATTGGGCATTGGTTCCAGTGCTATGCATTTGACGTCATCGGGATGATCACCTACTCTGAGAGACTGGGATTTCTCGATCATGGTGTTGACATCGGACAAATTATGAGCGTTTTAGAGGGATATCTGAAATACTCTTCTCTTGTCGGCCTATATTGGCGAGTGCATATGGTTCTTCTTAAGCTGTCTGCCTATGTGCAGAGCAAATCCCCCACTGGGCTCCTGTATGTTGTAGATGTCACTCACAGACTCATGAAGGAGCACGAATCAAAGCCCAAGGTCCTGGACAGCGAGGATGAAAATAGTCAAACCTTGGACTTTTTATCGAAGTTCATGGCACGACGCCGTCGAGATCCTGACAAGTGGACAAGCCTGCATGTCGTTTCTGGATGTCTCCAGAATATGGTGGCGGGATCCGATACAACAGGAATAAGTCTCTCGGCTGTTCTTCATCAGCTGCTGAAACATCCTCGCGTAGCTAAGAAATTGCGGGAAGAAGTTGACAATCATCAGTATAAGACATCAGATGACAAACACATATCATACAGTGATTCTCAAGAGATGCCTTATCTACAAGCCATCATAAAGGAAGCGTTGCGACTTCATCCAGCAGTTGGGCTTCCGTTGGAGAGAGTTGTACCGGAAGGAGGCGCAACCATCTGTGGGCAATTTTTCCCTGCCGGGGTAAGCATACAACTTTCTCACGCGGTTCTTCAAAACATCTCACAGAAGCTAACGCACACGTCAACAGGAATTCGTGGGTATTAATTGCTGGGTCGAGCATATGAATTCTTCCATCTTCGGGCCGGACCCAGAAGTATTCCGACCAGAGCGTTGGATTGATAGCGACCCAAAGCAATTGGAAGCCATGAACCGTCATTGGATGCCCGTAAGTTGACTTTTCCCAAAGCGTTCAAATCTATTCTGATTCTGATTTACCTCCTAGTTTGGCCTAGGATCTCGTACCTGTATTGGCCGACACATTTCGTTCCTTGAAATGTCCAAACTACTTCCCCGAATTGTTCGAGATTTTGACTTTGAACTGCCCAAAGGGAAACCCAAAGACAAAATCTTCGCTACAACCAATCACTGGTTTGTCAAACCCAGTGGTTTCGAGGTAATAGTGAAGGAGAGAAAAAATTGAGAATAGTGTTGGATTCTATATCGCAAAATCTTTAGTGTGGTGACCAAATGCATATTTATGTGTTGAAGATTTCGACGCTTCGTTGAAACTTGATGACCTT
This sequence comes from Calonectria naviculata, assembly GCA_003031705.1. Taxonomy (NCBI): domain Eukaryota; kingdom Fungi; phylum Ascomycota; class Sordariomycetes; order Hypocreales; family Nectriaceae; genus Calonectria; species Calonectria naviculata. The sequence goes on along the minus strand of NAGG01000750.1, from coordinate 11,202 downwards.
ATTTGATTTTAAAATGATACATGTGGGGTTCTTGGAATTTGACCAAGTGTATATTTGTGGCAATAGAAGCGGTTGCAAATGTTGAAAGATGGCGACTGATTGCATCGTTTCCATGCCATCGTCGTGAATAGCCTGAAAAGAAAATAAAAGCTCAATCAGCTGACCATCTCTAAAGAAATTCAGGCTTTTATTTTACGTAGAAGTTGTCTCTAATGCCGAATACGGTTTATTTTTGCTATACACACAGATCGTTTTAGAAAAAACACCAAGTGCCAGTGAGTGGGTGAGGGGGTGAGTTAAAGAGCATCAATATCAAAGTATTTCAAAATTGTTCGATTGAATTCATGTGCTACATAACCAGAATCCCGATTCGCTACAGGAAGACCTATCCCGCAAGCGACAAAATTCATGCCTTCTTTCATGCCCCTACTATCCTCATGCGATTCATCAATTATATCCGTTTCGTTAAAGGCCTAGATTGACCTTGTGTCTTGCTCATATGATCCATAGCGGTATTCACTTGTTAGAGTTAGTAAATAGGACAAACACGTTTCAAAAGAGGCACTTCCAAACATACGTTGATTATCCATCTTCGCCCTTGAAGAAAGGTACCACGTTTCGTTAATTCTGTCTTCTTCACTTTGACAACACGTGCAAAACTCATAATCAAATGATAAAGGAGCTAGATTTGGACTCGGAAGTTTATCCTGTGTCGGAGCTAGCAGAGCCCAGTCATGTCCAGAGGTGCTCTCTTTGGGATAGTCAATCATATCAAATGGAAGCCCGGGGACATGGACCGGCTTCCCGTTACACCAAGTCCCAATCATGGAAATATCTTTTGCCATATATGCATCTTTCATTGGAATAGATATGACTTGCAGATCCAGTGATGAGGGGCTTTCTGAGCCTTCATACGAAGGCGGAAAAACTTCTGGGCTAGACCAAGTAGGCAGAGGAGCATGTGCTGGGTCAAGTCGAGGATTTTGCCGGGAATTTGGATGAACCCGGTCCCAAGACGTGTGCGTCCCAGAAAGTGAGTCGTTCCCAATATCATCTCTCGCGGTCATGTGATCCGCCAATATAAAATCCTGAGCCCATCTTTCAGACGGATATTCATCAGGATGGTGGCTATAAGGATTTGGTTGGGCAATTTTTCTTGAGTGATGGAAATTATTCTTTCTTCCCTGACACTGATAGCCCCATAGAGACCATTGGTCCTGAGTAGGGACGAGAGGGGGGACGCGAGAGGGCGAAGCAGGATAATGCATTTTGGGGCGATAAGACATGATATCCCGGAATGAGAACGATTAAGATATTGAAAGGAAATGCCAAAATATTGTTTGGCGGAAATGAAATAAGATATTCTGCAAGTGTTTACAATCTTGGTGGTGGCAACGACGACGATGACACCAATATCAGAGTAAGGGGCGGGGTGTAAGTCGTCTGTGCAAGTCTGAAGGGCTCCCAGGGGTTGATACAAGATGCAAGTTGATGAACGTGAGATTTGCGAAGAATCGGTGGAAGATTTTTGATGAACGGGGGAAAATATTATGAAGAAGGGAAGAAGGTGAAAAGAGGAGGACCGAGGGGGAGGCCGGCCTTTAAGTCGGGGGGCCTCGAGGACCGGGTCTCCCCGAAACTGACCAATCAGCGCCTCACCGGCCAAACCTCATCCAACCTCGAGTCGGCCTATCATCCCGTCTTATGCCTGATTTCTTTCTTGGTTAACACTTCCAAGCTATAGCCGTAAATTCATCAAGAAAACCGCCATAAGCCATCGCTTGACGAAGCTAGTTCCCCTGAAACTAGTTGAAATCCTCTTCCCAGCCCTCTTCGCTACTCGCCAGCACATGTTCGTGGATTGGCTCTTAAGATAGATGTTTCTTAGTATTAAAGATGTTTGACTTTTTAAATGGCTTCAATATTGCTTTGTTTCTATCCAGAATCAAAATACTCAAACATAGCTTGCCATGGTGGTGTGATATAACTCGGAGGCCCACCGCATCAAGGTCCCCCAATGGGTAAAGCAATATGGCTTCTGATTCCCAAAGTCTCTTTGATATAATGTTTAAACTGTTATTGCTTCATTTATTTTTATTTACGAGGATAAATATGCGTCCCTTAAGGGTACTACGGATCAACTTAGGAAACCCAGGCAGCAATGACATGTTTAGTGGTTGTGATTGTCTCACGTGACCATGCAATGTAAACTGTCAGGGTGTTGACATCATGAACATTCATTTGCGTCCCATAAGGTGGAACTCACCTCATGGGAGGGTTTGGATTGTGCTTCTTAGTATGGGCTAATAGACGAGATTCATAATCGGCAAGGTAGATGGGACCTGATAGTGAACTATTGACGAGAAGCAAAATGAGGAGCATTTCCAAACCAAGGATAGTTTGCAATGGAGTTTCTAGCGTATTGAGAAGGTAAATAGCTGAGAAATATAAGTTGGAATACAGGTGGGTGATTAGCTGCACGGCGAGCGACAAACACTCGTGAGTAGGTGGAATGTATGTGAGGGCGCCATGGGAAACGGCAAGTGTGAAGTCGACAGGATATAATCTTACGGCGGTTCTCTTTGATTATTTTAAATGCAAATATCTGTCAATTCAGGTTTATCGGTGAATACTCCAGCTGCATGGTGCCACTGTCGCACCTGACAGCATGTGATATTCGTCATCAATGAAAATCTCTCGTTCATCCCACATCAATTCGCAGACTACGACGAAGTGACCAACTATATGGGGGAAACCATGACCAGTTATAGAAGCTTACCATTCTGTTTTGGTTTGGGAATTTTGAGTTCTCCGTTTTTAGGCGAACCGAGTGACGATTTCCTCAGATAATTATTTTCAAAGCTGAGGCTCTGGCGAGTTATGTCTGAGACTATTTTTCACACGCCTTTTATCATCCCTCGTTTCTCAATTCTTCACGATACATTCTACTTTATAAGGTCTAAAACATGAGTTTCGTTGTGAGTTCAAATTTCTCGCCTTCATACGGGGGTTGTCAGTGAATTCTTAGCTCCATGAGCTGTGAAATAATAACCTTAGTGTAGTTTTGTACAAGTTATTCTATATCGTCGAGGATTTAGACTAGTATTTAGGCTCATGGTCAGTTTATTGAGTATTTACGAATACTCAGCTCAAGCCAACCTGTTGTAGATGACTAGCAATCTAAACTACCCCCAACATCATGCATTTAGACATGATGCTCTTGATTACGAGAGATATATCTTTGTCTATAGGCCCAGTTTTTTTCATATTTTTTTCATGTAATCTCTATCCTTCTATCGATCTCATTCCCGAAGTTCTGGTACGGGTGGAGCTGGGACGTACGACAAATTGTGAAGAAAGTGATTGCATAGTCAAGGACTTCAGATGCAAGCATTCCATGGAGTGTTTTTCAGCACTCCATGTCTTTAAAATATAATAGACGCTTTGGATGATAGTTCTGGTATTGCCTTTTTTTTCTTGACTCGAAGACATTATGTGAAACGGCTATAGGGTGGGTGGGGAAGCATTGTGATACCAGCAGGCAACGTCAAAGTATACGCACCAATCTTGAAATATTATATATCGATCTAATGTATGGCTATTTATAAGTCGTCCATAAACTTGATATAAATTTTTTCATTTGTCGGACCTCTTATTGTGATGACCCAGGTCAACTGAAAACTACGCGCCTTGTTGGCTGCAACCCTTAGTTGGTGTTTGTGGCGCCAACATAAGACATCCGAAAAGACAAATCTGAACCACCAATAAAATACGTTGTCGTTAGGGAACAGTTGATCATCCAAAATCCATTGGTAGAAGACGACTTATCGCGCCGCGAGTCAGGCTGACGATCGCGCCAAAAAGCATTCATGTGCATACCTTAGTAAGAGTGGCCTTAGGCAGCCTACGAGATCCTACCGCATTGACGCGGCCCAACAAAACATGAGACATTAACATGATCCGACTCTCGACGGACCGCGCTCCTCGTGCATTGCCTTCTGGGACAAGCAAACCCTGATGCAGCTACTATTCATTCTGAGAGATTTCGCTTCAACACACTACTTTAGGCTTGCCCAAATCGTGGGCTAAAAGCCGCCATGATTGGCACATCACTCCCAGAATGGATTTTCATCCGACTGGCCATCTTCTCCCTGCAAAGGACCCCCTTCATCTATGCGGCCGCACTTGCCTTCTTGTTTCTCGTTTACGGCATTTCGGCGCTGTCACTCTTCATCACTCGCATTCTCGGCGGGGCGCTACTCGCTGAAACACTCTTCTTTTGGTTCATTTATCGACCTTTCCTCACCCGACTTCGGCAGGATGCCTGCCATCCGACACCCTTGTCGGCGGCTGAACGAAGGGCCCTGTTCCACAAGTGTATGGACACCCTGCCCAGTGTGGAGATGTATTTGCAAGGCTGGTTTCTTGGCGCGCCTATCGATGAGATCCGACGCGAAAATGTGAGAGACTTTATACTTTGGGGCTTCTTCGAGGAGAGGAACGACAGCCCGTGCAGCGATGATGTATCTCGAGATGTCGATGAACTCATCGCCATAATCGAAACCAGGCTGGGACGGCGGCTAAGAGAAGGTCGCGGCAGTGCCCAAAGCCTGCGCTTGACATTTGATGAGGTCCAATCGACCTATCGGAGCCTCGCATGGTACATAATTGTTTTTGTCGTTGACCAGATCACCCATCTAGCCTTTCTTTGGCATGGTTTCAAACATTACCGAGTACGACAGGACCAAGCACCTCGGATATTTCCTCCGCGGCCTCAGGAGTTGTTGGAGAGCCGGCAATCACCATGCGGGTTGAGCTACTGGTATCGGCCTCACGATTCAGCCTCCGACAGATTGCCCGTCGTCTTCTTCCATGGGATCGGCATTGGTCTCTGGACATATGTCCGCTTCCTTGCCAATCTGGCCAAAGCTGCTAATGATGAACAAGGGAGTGCTGGCATCATCGCTATCGAGATGCTGCCAATCTCATTTCGTTTAGCTGCTCCAGTGCCAACAAAGGCCGAGTTCCTGGGTCAAATATCCACCATCCTAGATCACCATCGCTGGGATGACTTTGCTATAGCATCGCACTCGTATGGCTCCGTCTTGACGGCGCATATGCTCCACTCCCCTGAGTTGCATCACCGTATTCACTCAGTTACGCTGATTGATCCAGTAACCATTATGCTACATCTCCCACAGGTTGCCTATAACTTTACGCGGCGAAAACCTAAAATGGCCAACGAATGGCTGTTGTGGTACTTTGCCAGCACCGACCCGGCAGTGGCACTCTGCCTGGGACGCCACTTCTTCTGGAGGCAAGGTATCTTGTGGAAGGAAGAATTGCTAGTGTCTGAGAGCGGAGGGCGCAGAACTGAGAGAAAGGCTGTTGTCAGCCTAGCGAAACGAGATTTGATCGTTGAAACGGCCATGGTTTGGGAATATCTCAAGGACAACGAAGGTGAAAGCACGGCAAATGTGACCTCTAGTGACGACGGCAAACTCAAGGTCCTCATGTTCCCGCATTTAGATCATGCACAGTTATTTCAGGACTCGTCCGCCTCGGCCTCGGTTATCAGCTTGACACAGTCAAGTTGCAGAGCCGACACCTCAATAGCATGATAGTCGTAATCTGTTTCAAGGCTGTGTTGCACGGATACGAAGTGGGTCTATCATCATCATCATCAAACATCTGGCCCAAAATCTACTTTCGCGTTTTGACCATGTCACCACCCCAATCTGCTAAGTCGGCCCCGAGAGGACGCGGACCACCCTGGATGATCAACCAGACGACATCTTGATCCGTCTCATTTTTAATTTGGTGTTCCGTCCACGCTGGAACAAAAGCAAAGTCGCCCGCTGCCATGTCGTGATTCTTGAGCTTCATTTCCAGGCCCTCATTTACTACGAGTATTCCTTTGCCGGAGACGGCGTAGATCATAGCATCTATTTGGAATGTCAGCCGGGAGGTCTATATAAAACACGGCAGATTGGGTGCCAATAGTTATTTTAACTAATTAGTTAATTACCTTGCTCGCAGTTATGACGGATGGTTGAGACGGAATGGGGTCGCACGGTGAGGACTTAAGGGTTGTTAGCACCGATCTATGTAATTGAATGACGATGCACAGCCCCCAGTTTGCGTGGTGAGCTGGAAACCCAGTCCCTGTGCGAGGCGTTCTCACCCGATGAGCACATCTTGTCACATTTGTCGATTATTGCGTCCCGCTGCACCACGGGCCCCTCCACAGTGGGATGGGCGGGTTCTAGTTGGCTGGCTCGCGTGATGCGGGTCTGGGAGGGCATGATCATGGGGAGGATCTCCGAGATGAGAGGTAGCAAGGACGACATGATGGGTGCTGGGTATGCAGGAACTGTGTGTGAGGGACGGGGATACGAGAGAGCCTTGTTGTGCCTTGGGGCTTGGGGTCTCGGGCCTCCTTGGGCCTTGAGGGGGGGGATCAGTTGCAAGGGTATATAACAAGGGTGAAGGGTGACGTCCGCCTGAATTGACGAGGATCCAATGTAACAAGCGTCTCGGATTGGTCCTCTCGGCAGCACTAAGTGGGCGTTTGGAGATCAATAGCCCAGGAGCGGTAGATAGGGTTAATTCGGTAGAGTTCAGGAGCCCTTTAGCGCTTGACTGAGATGCAGGACCGTTGGATTGGGCGCTTGCGGATGAGGCTCTTGACTCAGAGACAGTTACGCGGTGGCTGGGAACGAGGCGGCAGGAGGTGAAGAGAGGGGCAACCGGAAACACGAAGAGACGGAGACGTATGCAAAAGCAAAAAAAAAAAATTGTGTCAAGATACACAGATGAAGCAGTTGATCGTACAGCAGCCAGTCACCTCCGTTAGCGACGAAACGGTCATGAGGCAAAGGGGGGCAAGTTTCTACATAGTATGCGCGGGTGTATGACGGCGCCTAGGGACGGATGGGTGTGTACTCCGTGCTGTTTGGGGCTTAGCGCAATGATTGCTTCATGGGGGCGCCGGGGTGGGTGTTCGGATACAACGATACGACGGCCCATGACTCGAGTGACGCTGATTTGTTCCTTATAGCCTGACACCTGTAGCTATTAAGAGTTTTCGAGGGGACGAATTGGAACAGTGAATGGCGTTTTTTTGGCTTTTCCAAGACAGTTTGACAAGAGGCCAGCTTGGTTCGGGACGGTCCAGGGCTCACGGACCCCCCAAGGAGCAATGACCATCGGCAGTTGAAAAATTGAAAGCCAAGGGTGCGGCCGGGTTACCAACAGAGCGCGGCGCCCACAGGCCTATCGCCGATGGCAGGCGACCCTTGCGGAGCAGCACAGGCGTGCTCGGTAGGGACTCCCTTTCAATGCCCCGGCGATAGAGTTGCAAAGAGACCAGCGGCCAGCCATTGACAGCAAACAATTAAACGCGGGGAAGAGCCCGGCGGGAAAATCATGGACTCATGCAACGTCACGAGGCAGAATAGTCAGTCGAGGCGTATTCGCGGCGCGGGGCGCAAGCGCAACCGAGACCCCTGGCCAGGGGAAACCAGAGGGGTGGTATGGTATCCAGAGCAATTACGGATGCATGTGAAGGTGAATTCAATATTTTTTGGTTATTTTTGTTTAGGGCGCTTAGGTTAAGTCCAAAAAGCTAATAGACGTTGTTATCTGGGCGGCTCGTTATTTTGGGAAGCCCTCGGAGCTATCCCCCCGAATAGTGGTGAACCCCGCCAACCTAGATAATTCCTCGGTAGCATTACTAAGGTTCGATAGGGCGGCTGCAGCCCAGCATATGACAGCTGCCACGGTCGGGGGGGCCCCTCCTGAAGCTTGCAACCTCCATGTCGATTTCATGAGTCGCCCGACCCTGCATCCCCCCCGTCCCCCTCGTCTCCAACTCCAGAGATCAGCGCATTGCGCGGCTTTGACGCACTGCGGGCCTGATCTCCATACTTATCCGTGCTTGGACACAGCCTCCGCGATCCATCCCGTCGTCAAGGAGCTCAAAAGAGCAATGGTCCCCTCACCTCTGCCCCTCGCATCTGGTCCTTTGCTCTGAACCAAGGACCAAACAAGACAACCACCAAAGAACAGCATGATCACAGCATTCACGACGATAATATCGGCTCTAGCCTCCCACCTCAGGCTCGCATACCGAGTTCTGAGGCGGTCCGAAACCATGATGGATTCATGCAAGATACCGGCCTCGTTGCCGGCATCATTACCTGCACCTCCCTCATCATCTTGTTCATCTTCATCTTGCTCATCATCATCATCATCCTCCTCTACTTCATTACTCAAGTCCTCCGACCCAAATGCCTGTCTTCTTCTCTCTCTTCCCCCGGAACTCATCGACGGTGTGATGCAACACCTCTCCCCATACGACCTCGCCGCTGTCTCTGCCACCTGCCACTCTCTCCGGAATCATGCCCTTTCTGATGTCATCTGGCAAGCTCACGTCCAGGCAAACGTGCCCGGCGTGCCCATTACCAGCCCAGCCCCCTGCTCCAGCTATCACGAGCTGTACGCTGCACATGACCTTGTCTGGTTTCTTCCCAAGTACAAAATATGGTTTTGTGACCGCGATTTGATGGGAAAGCTTATTGTTGTACGGTATGATCCCCGGCGGGGCTGCATCGAGGGCTACCAACTGCTGGCCTCCCGGAATCGGACGAGCTCTCAGCCCTGGGCCGCAGATGACCAGGTTGTTGTCAACGAGTTTGACCCCCAGGTATCTCTGCACCTCGACAAGCCCGTGCTGCAGTTTCGCATCCGACAGCCTGGTGAGGATGGTGGCTTTTCCCAGCGACCAGGCGCCAACCGATTTTCCGACGAGATCCCGATGGACCTGGAGGACCGACTAGATTCCATGTTCAGCAACTTCCTCCTTTCCCGCCCTCTGGACGCCGAGGCTGCCGAGGAGCAGATCGAGGCTGGTTACCCGTATGGTGGCGTGTGGCCACCACCTGCGGTGCCGGCTCGGCACCGTATTACCGGCGCCTCGGATGGCCCCGAAGAGCTGGCTCTCGACCCCAACTACCACCCAGAACGTCGTTCGCAAGTGTCAGACCAAACTTTCAGGGTTCGCCAGTGGATGGAAATGGCTGGAAGCCCCATCACACCCAACTTCAGCTTCAACTTCAACTTTGCTCCCGGTGAGGGGTTTGCCCCCGGGGGTATGCAAACTGATGGCTACATGGGGGCTGGTGGCGCGTCAGGGATTCGCATTGGCGAGGAAATCATCTCGTATTCCACCGTCGATCCTTCTCTTTATACTCCCACGCCCCTAAAGCCCTGGCGAGGACTCTGGGTGGGAGACTACAGCGGTCACGGCTGCGAATTCCTGTTAATCCACCAACCTGACGATGAGCCTGCCACGGATGCCGAGCTTGGCCTATACCGTGACGAAAACGAGACAGACGAGCAGTGGGAGAAGCGAAGGATTCAGACCCACACCTACCGCGGCAAATTGGAAGCCATCAAGTTGACTGGTGATCCGAATGTCCCTCGCGGCGAACACACCTTTATTGTCGATGATTTGGGCCCCAATGGCTACCTTGGTGATGCCGTCGAGGCGCCTTTTACGGGGGCGAGAATGGTGAAGAGCCGTGGCCATGTTGCGGGGACTGGTTTCATGGGAGGTGAGCTCAATTACGCGCGATCTGCACTTGACAAAAGCTTGGCTAACCCTGGATTCTGCACAGACAAGTTTATTGACAGCCAATTGATGCTCATCAGCCACGACCGGTTGGCTATGCACTGGGTCGAATTCGGCCACGTCAGTTACTTTGAGCGAGTGGATATTGACAAGTTTTTGAAACCCTGAGAAATCTGATCAGGGAAGCATTGATGGAATAATGAATAATGATTTGGCGTACGCGGGGAAACTTATTTTTTGGGACACACGGAACGAAACATAGCGAGTTTGCAACTACTGGACTGGGAACACAATTTTTTTTTTTGTCAAGATTAACAGCTAAAACAATTGAGCCATTTTTTCTAAGGAAGACAGATGCAAAACAATTATTGGGGAGATGCCTGGTGACGCTTTACTGATGGGAAACAGAGTTTAATTAGATGGGTCCCTGTCAACCTTGTCGCCCAGGGCAAAGACACAACGTGATAGGCTACCCGCCCAACCGGATAGTGGGGGGGGGGGGCCAGTGAAGCTGACCAGCCTCCTGGAACGCAACTCCTCTTGTTTGAAGGCGGGTGGATGTAGGGTAGGGATGCTCGGTGAGGGCGATTGCTGATGATGATGCCCACCGAGCACCCACCGATCTCGCCCTGCTCGGTGTCACCGAGCTTTTGTCGGACCAACGACATAGGTTACAACCGCGCGGGTCTCTACGACAAGCAACTACGGCACAGGTAGTTACGACACGGGAGTTCCGAAATCAAGTAACGCCCGATAGCAGCGCGGCTGGATATAAACTGGGAATGGTAGAACCACTAGGGCTTACTCAAAGGATTTGTATGCTCGGAGCAGAACTGCCCTATTTGGAGCGTTTGGCGAGTTGAAACCGAGCCTGCAAGACACAACGGACGAACTACCCACATGCGTAACATGGCGTCTCATGGTGGTCCGTTAACATCTGAAAATCTACGATAACGGAATTATCTATCCGGACTGGTCTCACGGGACCGGCGGGTGTCATGCATTCATGCCTTGCCTCGGGATCAGCCGAGCAGGAGGAATCAGGAACCGTTTTCCCGCACAAACGGACCGACTAACTGGTCGTGAACCCAGCTCCCTATTGCGGCAACGTGCCGCTTTCTCAAAAGAACACGGGATATGACCAGCGAGACATTCCGAGAGATGCCTGAATTTCAATCACATCTCATACTGGAGAAGCGAGCTCGGATAGTTGACAAAAAGCAACATATTTTAATGCCGGTCAGGCGACTTGTTCGGGTTGAACCTTGCGAATCCCACCTGATGCCCGCCGTTATGCTTGGTTTGTCTCATCTTAGCGGTTTCCTTTCCTTTCTTTTCTCTTCTCTTCTTTTTTTAAAACTCGTAACGGCTGCAAAAGTTTATTTTGAATGTGTTTGCGTGCCACTCATGTAATTATCCTCGGACTTTTTCATGAAGACGAAAAAAAAAAAAAAAAGGTTGTCCGGTCATGAACCCCAAGATCCAAACAAGGTTAAATGGCAATGAGAACTACGTATCCAAACTTGTGCCCTGTCCGTATTTTGGGGGGAAAAAGCTAAGAGAGGGGG
>NAGG01000749.1:0-35826 GCA_003031705.1 Calonectria naviculata | reverse complement strand
GGGATTAACAGCAGCAGCCATAGCCAGCAGCCAGCTCTAATAATAACTCCAGCACCTATAAAGCTAGCTATTATCACCGCTATCATCAGCAGCAGGAACAGCAGCCAGATCTGTTATGACCCATGCTGACCTGCCTAGCAGATCAGACGGGGTTGCCGGGAGAAGCCCGGATAAACCCACTACAGCAACCAAGGCCACACTCATAAGACCAATGGACCGCTGGAGCGCTGGCCCGCAAGGAGCGCCGCGCTCCTCTAGAAATATCGCTCTTTAGGGTAGCTCCATTTAACACACAGTCAAGCCCTAAGAAGAAGGCCTTTATCTAGGAGTTGTTGCCAATAAGGCACAACTCAGCTTTCAATACAACTTGGTTACCTTCAATTGATCTACTTGACCAATTGACCTATTACCAGACGGTAGCGACTTTTGCATTATCCCTTGTATTGCTCAGACCAGCACGCCTGATCTGCCCGCAAACATAAACCCTTCGGTTTACCTTGCAGGTTAAGACCAGACCGTTACAATAATAGCTATTAACTGTGTGTGAAATCGTGAGAATTTTTATTATTTACTTATCATTTGCTCTGGTGGTCTAAGAGATATAATAGGAGATACGGTTCCTTAGAGGTACTAGCACTGGGACTGCTTTTTTCTATCAGTGAAAATATATGCTGAACAATCTAGCCTTCATTTAGTACTCCTTGGTTGGATAGAATCCTTGCAAGTGATCCAAACGTAGGCTTAGGGTAGTTATGCGGGTAATGTATTGTTGTTTTATTGTCGCGATAGATCACTATGTTCGCGCGGCGTGGTGCACACGAAACTCGTGCTCTTCAGCCTTGCCCGCTAAATTAATTAGGCAATTGAGAATATTGAGTTTGTGAATACTTGTAGAAATTAGTTACTTGTGTTATATTTGGCTTGTGGCAAGTCCACGCCAACCTGACGCTACGCTTATTCATGTATTAGGCAGTGCTCCTTGTAGATATTTAGACTTTAATCTCAATGATGTTACTGGATAAGCTATTATATGTTTGAGACTATCCAGGAATAATATAAAAGGACCTGGAATTCTAGTTGACGTTGGTTTTGTTGAAACTTATTGTATTTTACAACCATTAATACTCTTCAAAGTATATTGTACTCTCCTTTCCGACGACTATCTTCAGAATGAAGTTTGTATTTACCCTTACCATTCTCTCTACTGTCCTTGGAACGGCCTCAGCCGCGCCTGTTGCGGACAACTCCAGCACCAAGTTAGAAGAACGCCAATTGGGAGTAGGCCTTGGTCCTGTCAATCCTTGTGTACGTGCTTTGTTTGATGAAAGGTCATATTAACATCTTCCAAATCGCCATGCTGATTAGGTTACTAGGTCCTCCCCATTGCGCAGGGTCTCCCTCAGTGCAGGGGACACTGATTAATACGGCTGTTAAATGAGTCCTATATTTGGGGTGTGTATATTCCGGTATCATATTTGCATTGTAATACAAACTAACGATTTCTTAGTAATTATTTTTAGGGCTGTGTTGGATTAGGCTCTTGGTAATTAGACACAGTGCACTCTATTAGGCCTATAATTCAGTCGGCCATCAGCGGGTTTCAATTCTTCAAAATTTGAGTTTCAGAGGGTAGTAATTGAAGTTTGTGTTGGTTTAGGTGTGATCTGGATTGTTGTCTTTTGAGATTGGAGGAGCCCTTGTTGTTGCCGATAGGCTGCTGTTCTTTGATTGACTATAGCTTCGTGTAAAGTGTCTTTATCCTAGTTAGGGAGTCTCTCTGCCTGGAGCAGATTGACAAGTATGGGGGTAATCTTAGTTGTTTTCTTGCCTATAGATATTCCTTTGTATCGTAGGATGTTCTTTAGTGCTTTGCGTATACTAGTATCTATCTTGCTAAAGTTATTACTATCCCATCCTTGGAAGTCTTGCTGGAAGTCCTCTAGTTGTTCTTAGTCTGTGGCGCTTCTAGCTGCCTTGTATCTAAGGATATGCTAGAGAGTATATGTATTGTATTCCTTTTCAATGCTTTCTGGCTTATTCTCAAATAGCAAATAGAGGTTTTGCTAGTTAAATATTCCTATTGTGGTTCTGGCTATCTTAACTGAGTCTAAGGATTCTATATAATCCTTGGCTATTAGTTGGTATTTGCTGTCTTCACTTATCTTTGTCCTCAAGATATGATACGTGGTATATTGTGTTGCTTATCGTTCGTTTCAGTTCGTTCGTACTGCGGGTTTCTGTTGGCTTTTGCAAAGGTAATATTGCGAGTGGTAATGTGCGATAGGGCATGCCTCGGAATGGTTGATTAGACTCCTCGGCACGGTGATCAAGTAGGATAAGCGTTGCTGGGATGGTCGTCGTACTTGTTCACGCGTTGTAGCACTTAGCTTTGTACTCGGGGTATCTAAGGTGAGTCTCTTCTTGTCGCTGTTCTGTGTTATCGGTGGCGATACTGATCAGTGTCGAAGGCGAGATTACTGCATGCAGTAGGGGTAAAACTTGTCAATTATATTTATCTGTCTTTTACTTCTTACCCTGAAGCTATCTCTCCCTTTAAGAGGGGTATTGTGTCAGATCCAGCTTATGTAAAGAAAAAAGCAATATGGCTGACATGACGCCATAGATCCTGTGATACCTTCAATTAAACCAACAGTTTGACCAATTATAAAATTGCCTAAATGGAGTTTAAACCAGTGCATGCATGAATGAAAATCTCATTGTAGTAGCTAATCGCTTGTGGCCCGAGCTCCTATTTGGTACCCCCTGATTCATTCAATTATGCACTCTGGCTCCCAGAGCGTTCGGGTGAGGTATTGGTGGTTGGCCACGGCACCTTTAAGAAGTCCGTTCGGCATGGTTGGAATGACTGGTCGGAATCATTTTCTTTCTGGCCAAGACGCTCGGTGATAGCCCAAGTATTGGGATTGGGACATCTCAAAGGTCCAGGGTCACCGGTTCGATTGGCAAAGGTTGTTAGTATCTATCTCACTGAGACAGTCTTCGTTTTCCCGTGCCACATCATTATGGCACGCCGTCTTTCATCCGTAGTATTTAACGAGCCAGGTGACGGACGAGCTGCTAATCTGGAGCATATGTTGTTAGACTGGTTAGGTGCCAATACCCCGACGGGCCGAAAGCAATGAGCGGCACTGGCTTCGGAATCATTCCCAAGCTGATTCTATCTCGGCGTGCTTAGATCTCTGCGAAACCATCATGAATATGCAGCTGCGAAGTGACCACGTAGCATGTTACGTTAAGGAGGAGAACGAACTAATAAATTGATTCGGGTCAAATACAAGCACCGTGTGCTTTTTCAAGATGAAGAAATAGTTCGTTAAGAGATATAATACTTTACGGAGCTGCAAAGAGTGAAAGCATGGCCTAACTCGCTTGTGTCAGTAGAAACCTTATGGATAAGTCGCATTGAAAGGACCCTTAGTTGGTCGAGTATCCCAATAAACATCCGGTTGCCATTTCTAGAGCCTCATCTATTCAACTGCCCTGGTAATCCTTGTCCAAAGAAGTTCCAAGCCACGCTGGCTGACCCAAAGATTAAAGATACAAACAAAGTTAAGACACAATTTTCGCTACCCCTCAATTTCCATGCCCCGGTACAAGTGTATTAATGTCTGGAAGATTATAACTATTCATATTTCGTGAAACACCTGCTGATCCCAGGGTGCTTGGCCCTGTACTACTTGAACCACCTCGTAGTTTATCGCTTCGTAAGCTCCCATATATATGCGAGTCAAAGCATCCAGCTAGAGGTTTGAATACCTTAAGCAAGGGTCTCAATGCTGGGAGAGCCACAGCAATAATTTGAGCTGCCATCTCGGTTGATCCAAGTATATCTATTGCGATATGGTCAGCATAGAATACCCATTAGAAATACACGTGTCTTACAGGTAGTGGTGACATCTAGATTTAGTGCGGAATTGGTAAACCGAGCAATGCTGGCGATGATGGAGAGCGTGTTGAAGCTAAAGATGCATATCATGCCTATTTTCTCTCTCCGGGAGGTTGATTTCAATCTTCGGAGCATTCCAAATGGCAATATAAAGACTGCGTCAACTCTTTAGTATTATTACTCTGTGACTCGGAATTGAAACCGTTCTTACCAAGTATTTCCGCCGTTATACCAATTGGCCAGTCAATGTAAAGATTTTTGTTCGCCGTTGAAGTTATTAATGAACAGTCCGTGGTATATAGCCTAGTATCCACATGCAAAATTAGTATCAAGTACGAAATGGTGATGGCGTAGACAGAATAGGGAATGATAAGATCCGTCATTTGACATACCAGTTCTGCGAGAGGTCTGTGCCACACCAGAAGATGTCTCCAAGGCCAGCAGCTATAAAAGCACAGACGGTATAAACAATAACTGCATACAAGCACTTTCTTAATGTTTCCTCGGATAATGGAAACAATTCATAATAAAACGCGAGCAAGCTAAACCTCGGAAGATAAAGGCCGAGATCAAAGACTATATCAGCAACAAATAACCACTGACTTGGTCAGTCCACAGCATTATCCTAAGTAGGACCATAGCTTACTTCCTGAAATTGGGCAGTCCCATAGCTGTCGAAGCCAGCATGGTTTTTCGTAAAGGCGTATGTATCCCCAACAGCCAACACAAGGAGGGTTAGGAGGGATACAATTAAGAGGACTTCAGATAGCCAAAATGTCCACATTATTTTTCGTGATCGTACCACAAGGCGAGTGCAGATGATGATAACACATGTTCCGATTAAAGACCACTCTACAATCTAGAACGTGCATTAGAAGTGAGAAATGATTATCTCAGGTTCAAACGTCTTACGTACCAAGTAGTTTTGCCAACTAAGTACCATATTCTATTTCTCCATGGATAAATTTCCACAATGAGAAACGCCAGTGGACAGGATATCAGAAGCTAAATAAAAGATGAACTATCGCAAATAGTCCTGTGGAGGTGTGATTGAGGGCCCCGTTGTGTATTCTGACGTCACATATTTGTTATCCATTGGCCCAAAAGTGTAGACGTCGGTGAGGATTGGGAACTTCAGTTTCCCCAAGGATGTATGAGTATGAAATGATGGAAAAATCTGTCAAGATCGGGGAGCTAGCTTTAAGACCCAAAGTCACATGGTACAATGTCGGAACTTGCGAATGCCAAAGCTTGTCTTGGGCTAGTTGGCCGGTTTGAGAATAGCTCAGCTTTGGGAGGAGGCGTAAAGAACGAATATTGGCGGGTTTACATGAAGGTTTCCAAATATCTGGTTTAGGCCAAGATCGCACATTCCTAGACAAAAAGTCAAATCGGGAATCGACGCACTTTTCTGTCAGGGGGTTTTGCTGCTCTTCAAAAAACGAAGCCATCGAGATGGAAGATTTTCTAGGAGAACACCAATGTCTCATGTTACTACTAAACTAGGCATAGTTAGACGACTGTCTCAAATAGAGATACAGCTGGAAATTCACATTTTTATATCAACAACCAAGAGGCTAGAGTGTACGGTGCTTATCCAGGAGCCATCCCTTGGCCTTTTTACTGAAAGTAAGATCATCGCGTGGGTGGCGTTGTGGCTATCGCTGCAATAGGAATCACTCAACAAGCGGCCAGTTAACTAATCCCGAAACGATTATTCACTAACATATCGGCCTGCCCCTCCTTATAAACGACGCTGTTCACAAGGCCATTTTCATAAATCTTCCATCTGGATAGGTGCATAAAATGTGCCATTTTTGTTGGCCTGAGAACGTTGCAACTTTGGCATGATTATTCAATTTTCATTTTTGCAGCCGTGCTCGTTCTGAAAGCACGTGGCGGGCATTCATTTCATATAGCCTATCCTCGAGCGGCTGTTTTCGGGGGTTTTGTTGACGCCTTGCACGAAAAGAGTTCTCCCACGGACTAACTTGGCGCGCTTTGCGGCTAATGCTGTGCGTGTTGGCAATCGGTACGCAGCTATAAGGTGGGGAGGACAGCGAATCCAGAAATAGCGGCATGTCAAGGCGTGTGTATCAGCTCCATTGGAGCATACCGTGCTTAAGTACTGTGCTGTAGCGGACGGTGCCATGTGCTTGCTGCCTTCAATACTCCGCGGGGGATATGTAATCCATGCTGCGCCCCAATGCCTCAGCAGGTGTCTCTTTGTCCAGGTGCGTTACCTGCCTCCCTCAGAGGACCTCTTGGCAAATATTTTATGGCTTTTACATCCAGAACAATTTCAATCCCGATTTTCGCACGAAAGACAAGTCAAGTAAATTGCTTCAACCGTTTACAGGTAGGTTATGGGAAACAGGCAATTCGCCCCCACCGAACTCATGCATAATCCGACCGACAGCCAGTATATCATCGCATAGTGTTTCCTTCCTCCTAAGAGAGGGTATACACCCTTTCTTATTCATCCGAAAGAACTTTGGGCCGATTTATGATTGAGCAATTGTACGTCTCATGTCATCAAAATTTGAACCTCATGTGGCTTGTCGCTAAAGTGGCGGGCGTGCCGATAGCTACCTGCAATAGAATCTGCCTCCAAGATGTCATGATTGGCATTGAGACCTTTAAGGATGATGAATCCGTTAGAGTCTCTCTTAAGGCACCCAATGGGCTCACCAGTTCTCAATATATGATGAAATTTGACCGTGAAGAAGACGAAAATGGGATGAGAGGGCGAGAAAAATTGATGATTGACGTTGAGACGATTCAAAGCTTGGCGGTTCTTTTCATTAACGTGCACAAAACTCCCATTTTTGGACATATATCTCATGATGCTAAAGAGTACACAAATCATTTTGAGGTTTCCTGCTTATGCCGCTTCAACCTGCGCTCAGACAGTGGCACAAGTAGCCTGTGATTCAGAACTGAATGCCCTGTAAATAGCAGAGCTGGCAGTCCTAAACGGTAGACATGCAGTTCAGCTGGGCATTACTGATGCAAGAAAAAGGACTATTGGCTTGTGTGGTCCCCTGTCTCTCGCGATCATTGGTTCGCACCGTAAATCAACTGTAGCTCAGCCAGCCATGCGTCGGCCCTAGCTCGAGCAACTATTGAGCTTCCTTAGCTTATTAAATTTAAATTGATACGGCAGGCATAGCTAGCTCAATTCATTCCCCGCCTTCGCTTATTCGTGGCAGTCGATTGGGTGTAGGCTCACTAGTGAGCAAAACAAGCGTAGGCGGCTAGCAGTGCATCAGACTGTGGAATGCCCATGCATGCATTTATATCGGCGCATCCCTTATAAATTTATCATCTTTTACTTCATTCATTTTATAGCGATAAAAGTTCAAGAGTCAACATGAGTTCTGAGATATTCGATGTCATTGTCGTTGGAGGTGGTCCAGTTGGTCTGGCAGCTACCTATGAAGCAGCCAAGGCTGGGGCGAAAGCCTTGGTGCTTGAGCAGAACAACTTCTTCAATCAAGCAGGGAGCTCTGGCGACCTCGCTCGCATGTTCCGTACCATGTAAGTGATGCTTCTGAATTTACACCCCACTCACTCACTAACCTTGACTCGAACAGGTACACAGAAGAGTTCATGGCAGTACTCGCCAAGAAATCCATGAACCTTTGGGATAATCTGGAAAAAGATTCGAGCACATCCCTAAGACTGATGAGCGGTCTTCTAAATTTTGGAGACAAGAATATCGGCGGTGGCACACCTGAAGGTTTGTAATTTTCCATTGAGAAAGCAAGCGATGAATTGACACGATCGCGATAGGAACATTGACGGGCCCAATCTGCAACCTTATAAAGCTGGAAATGCCTTATAAAGAATGTATGTGAGACCAGAAAGATGACACATATCATGGAAATGGGCGGAGATTAACAGTCCTGTTTTAGGGAAGACGGTCGAGGAAATTGAGGCTCGCTACCCCTTCAAGAATTTGCCCAAGGATTGGATTGGCCTTTCCGCTCCGGACAACGGCATCATCAATGTCCAGCTTCTTGTGCGCACCCTACTAAGCTTAGCCAAAGACTACAGCGCGCAGGCCAAGCAGCATACCGAGGTAAAAAGCATTCGTCCCTCTGAGGCTGACAAGAACATCTGGGAGGTGCACACAATTCGCCATGGCACAGATGCAGCTGTCTTCAGGACGAGGAAGGTCGTCATTGCGTCCGGTGCATATGTAAACCATGTGCTCAAGCCGAGTTTTGGTATTTCCCTTGACCTCGACATCTGGGAGATGACGGCTTGTTACTGGAATTGCAATGCAGGGCCTGATGGAACAATCTTTCCCAGTAAGAATTATATTTTTATCTTTGTCATGAATAATTTGTACTAGGAATGCTAATACACCACACCGCAGGCATGTGGTTCCAATTCGCCCCGGACAAGGATTCTGATAAGCCATGTCCCGACAAACCCTGCTCTGAGAAATCGTGTAAAAGATCACAGCTCTTTTATGGCTTCCCTACCTTGCCTTGGGGCCCCCCAAATGTCGTCCGGATTTCAGTGGATGCCGCCACTCGCCGGATTCGCGATCCAGACGAACGGATGACCAACGTCATCAATCCCGATGACATTCGCGATACGCAGGAATTTGTCAAGAACCATGCGGTGGGCGTCGATTCCACAGTTCCAGCATTTACGCTGAGTTGTTTACAGACTAATGTTTTC
The DNA here is from genome assembly GCA_003031705.1 of Calonectria naviculata. Lineage (NCBI taxonomy): Eukaryota > Fungi > Ascomycota > Sordariomycetes > Hypocreales > Nectriaceae > Calonectria > Calonectria naviculata. Next base: position 27,224 of record NAGG01000749.1, on the reverse strand, counting down.
GGTACGTGTTCCTGATAGACGTAAGGTCACATAATTCTAATTTACTATCACTTAGACAACATGTTCGTCCTGGATTATGTCCCAGAGGAGTACCTCCATGGTGGGCCAAAGGATAGCGTCGTGGTCTTTACCGCCGGCTGGGCAATGAAATTTGTTCCATTGCTTGGCAAAGCTCTGGCAGAGATGGCTCTCAACGGAAAGTCTGAGTTTGCACTTAAGGAGTTTTCCATTACCCGCACAAATCCTGATAAGCCAGGTGAGGGTATTATTGTTGATGAAAAGAAACCACGCGATGAGAAGAAGAGCTGCTTTGCCTTCAAAGAGCAAGCGTCAGGGTCATGTCTCAGCGGACGCCATAACAATTACCGATAGTTACTGTGATTAGGAGTGGCATTGACAATAGCTTAAATATGATAAGATTTCTGATTATAGCGAGTGCAAGTTCTCAACGGTGAGCCCGAGTATGACCGCGATAATTAAATGTAGAGAGATGCGTCCTTGGTGATTCTTGCTTTAACTTTCCAGCGCTATTATGCCAAACCAACACCAGCATTAACATGGAATAATTCTAGAAGCTAACCCGAAGCAGTATTCGCCGAAAAGGATTGTCTGACCACCTTGAGAAAAAAAAGACTCCGAGATGTGAACGTTGACTGGCTAGCTCGCCCACGGCCAAACTACGCAAATACTTCAATCCCCCGCTTCCTCAGTCAAAATATTTTGCTCTCATTCCGCCACAATTTTTGATCTCTCAGTAATGTAGTGGGCTTTCTTTCTTTATTTCGTGTTTCTTTTTCTTCTCTCTCTCCCTCCTTTGTGCGGCGCTCGGTCTTGGCTTGTTAGGTACCAGTTCCCCAGTAAGCGATGGCAATGCAAGGGAAAGACGGTATATTACCGCTCAAAGAGACACCGGAAGAATTTGGTGTAAACGACCATGTCGAATCCTTAGACCGGAGTGGGCCTCCCAAGCAAGATTTGGACGGGAATGTGACTGCTGTACCGCCACTGGCCGACCAAGTTGACAGCAAGTACGAGTTCAGGAAAGACTATCGCTTCTGGATGATCATGTTGACAGTCGCCTTCACGACTCTTCTCGTTTCTCTTGAGTCAACAGTGGTCGTTACATCATTGCCCACCATTGTGGCTGACATTGGGATTGGAGGTGACTACATCTGGGTCACCAATGTGTATTTCCTTACAAGGTGAGTTTCACGTTTTCGCAAGGTGCATCTTGGGCGCTTGGTCTTGACACACAACGCAGCGCTTGCCTCCAACCACTGTTCGGCCAGCTTTGCAACCTGTTTGGCCGCAAGAGAGTCATGATATTCATCTTCGCCGCGTATACCCTGGGGAGCGGGATTTGCGGCGGGGCAAGCGGGCCAACAATGATGATCGCTGGCCGTGCCGTCCAAGGCATCGGGAGCGGCGGACTCGGTGTTGTCGGAGACGTCATCATCTCAGACCTGGTTCCTTTGCGGTACAGGGGCAATTACATTGCCATACTTCTCCTCGTCGCGACCGTCGGATTCGCCATAGGGCCCTTTATCGGTGGGATAATAGTCGAGAGGACGTCGTGGAGATGGGTGTGTTTTGTTAGCCACGGAGGAATGATTCATGCGCTGATTTTGTGCCTTCAGGTCTTTTACCTCAATCTGCCCATTAGTGGGGTGGGAATGATCACCTCGTACATGTTCCTCACTCTCAAATGGGACCGAGAAGAATCGACAATAGCCAAGCTAAAACGCATTGACTATATCGGCAATGCCATCATTATTGGATCAAGCATCTCGATTCTGATTGCGCTCACGTGGGCAGGCCCGGTCTACCCCTGGTCCGACGCCCACATCCTCGTGCCTCTTTTGGTGGGAGCAGCCGGCCTCGTTGGGTTCGTCATTTTCGAGGGCTCTGGCATTCCCAAAGAGCCCGTCATGCCTATTCGACTCTTCCCCAATCGAACAGCTCTAATTGTCTATTTCAACACCTTCCTCATCTCGATAATTCTCATGTGGTGCCTATTTTTCATCCCGCTATATTTCCAGGGAGTGCTATTGTCCACGCCTTCACGGTCGGGGGTGCAACTGCTGCCCGTCGCCCTCATCGCTATCCCGGGCGCTGCTGTCTCCGCAATCATCCTTTCCAAATACGGAAAATACAAGGCTCTGCATGTTGCTGGGTTTTTGCTGATGAGTGGGGGCGGGGGGTTCCTGGCTTTCCTCAAGGAGGACAGCCCTGATGCAGCGTGGATCCTCGTTCAATTCGTCCCCGCCCTCGGATCAGGGCTGCTGCTCAACACGCTTCTCCCAGCGTTCCAGGCCTCTACAAAGGAATTCGACCAGGCCATGGCCACATCAACTTGGTCTTTTATTCGCACCTTTGGGTTCGTGTGGGGAATAGCGATTGCAGGCGCCATATTCAACGCGTACACGAAAAGGTTTGCGCACCTCATCGATGACGAGGCGGTGCGGAAACATCTCACTTCGGGCGATGCCTATTCGAGCGCGACAAGGGTCTTTGTTCTTCAGTTCCCAGAACCGCTGAGGGGCCAGATCCGCCATGTTTTCATGCTTGCCCTGCGCAGAGTCTATCTCATCTGCCTGGCATTTGGCGGGCTAGCCTCTGTGCTCGCTTTGTTCGAGAAGGACATTCCACTTCGGCAAGATTTGGACACGCAATATGGCTTGGAGGAGAGAGAAAAACAAAAAGACGACGAAAAATCCGGATGAAGTGGTACGTCCCGGTGATAATCCCACTGCCATCTTTGTACTTGTAGACTTGTTTGTGGCGTTACATCTTCACTTGGAAGAATTTCTCGTAGTACAACGCAACTCATTCCGCCATCAGAGTATTTAAGCTCCAGGGCACCATCCACTGCTAAAAAGCAAATAAGAAAACGATGCATAGATTAAAAATGTAAATTGAATGCCATACGATCCCGCCCCTTGATCTCTTGATTTTAGATGCATTCCCATGTTAGCGCACCATTGGCCATCCAACACCCCAAAATTGATTCTCATCCAGCCCAGCACCGTCGGGAAGTAGCGGCAGAAGAAGCCTCCGATGCGCCCCGCACAAAGCCTCCGAACGTGCGGGAAACCCACCCTGCAACCGTCCAGCGGGCGCGCCATCACCTTGAACTTGGGATTATTGTGAATCCTTTGGGAGGCAGGCAAAAGCAACGCAGTATTCCTCGCCCCGTCTCTAGATTCTGAGTCAGCGTCAAGCCCCATCCACTAGAGACATCTGCGTGAAGAGGACCAAGAAACAAAGAAGAAGGATGACGGCGACACAACCGCAATCTTCCGTCCCGCACCCAAACCAGGTCCGCTCTGCTTGCGACCGCTGTCGCCGCCAGAAACTCCGCTGCACACGCTCCCCGGCAGCGTCCCCGTCGTGCGCGCGATGTACGCGGCTCAAGCTGCCGTGCCAGGCCAGCCCGCAGCGCCGGATTGGCCGCCCGCGCAAGAAAGACCTCGTGGTGGTCAGGAAAGCCTCCGGCGCGGGAGCGGCAGCCCCCGACGCCTTCATAGGCCCGGTGCCGCTCCTGGTCGCCGGCAGCAGCAGCAGCAGCAGCAGCAGCACCGTCAGGCTTGGCAGCCCGGTCTCAGTCGACGAGCTGCACCTGCTCGACGGCGGGCTCTTGGACGACGGCATCATAATGCCGGGGTTCGATTGGCCGGCGGCGTGCAATCCGAACTTGAGTTTCGCGTCGCCCTGGGGCCTGAACCTGCCCATGGAGTCCTGGCCCGGCGTGCGTGACCTTGAAGCGCCGGCCGACTGCGAGCAGCTCATCATCAAGCCTGGTCCCCAAATCTTCGAGATGCTCTCTCGACTTAATTCCGAGATTCACAGGTGCCACGAGTTTGTAGGACGGTTCGAAACGCAGCCCAACTTCAAGGACTTTATTTGCACGCCGCACCCTGTCATGGACGGCTACAAGAACGTCCAGCTGCTCATGGTGAACGCCCAGGAGTACCTGTCCATCATCAAACAACTGCATCGTCAGATTGGCACCCAGCCAATCACTAGGTCCGACCGCCATACTTCTCCCGACATTATTTCGATGAACATTGACCCATCATTGTCCGGGTCGAGCACCCCGTCATCTGAAGGGTCCTCGCCCGGCGGCCCATCGGCGCTGCCAAGAACACACGACTCGCCCACAATGTTTCTCGTCATATCGTGCTATGTCCAGCTCATCAAGCACATGGAACTTCTCGCCAAGATCGTCTATGACTCTATAAACGACCCCACGACAGAGCCCATCGGCCGCGCGCCCATGTCCTACGCCGACGTGCCCATTGTCGAAGCATCATCACAGTTCATCATGTTCTTCGAACTCGTCCACCATGTCGTCGCACAAACAAATCTTGTGCTGGGTCTACCAAGCCGATGGAGCGGGAGAAGCGGGTGGACGGGCATTCTTCGTTACCCACGGTATCGCGACCTGGTGAACGCCGAGCTAGGTTCAGTCGAGGGCCGATGGACGACACGTCCAACTCGTCTGCTAGAGCTGATCAAGATGTGCAAGGAAATTTTCATCGAAGTCTCGATGTTGGGCATAGAACCAGAAAACCCACTCAGCAGCTCAGGCATCTGGAGTGGTAGCTTCACTTGATGTTCCAGGTCAACTCCAGGTACTGGCATCAATTCATGTGAGGTTTGCATCGTGCGCAGAGAGCACAACGGCGCCGGCTGTAACTACAAGCCTCAAATGGCACTCATATTAACCAACCTCACTCTTTCAGTAATGGCAGTACAAATCTTGTACACTACTTTGACTAATATTGTCGGTCACTGCGGAGATAGGACACCCGTCAAAGTACACGGTGAGACTTGACCAAAAGACAGCATGCGCTCAAGATAAACCATTCTGATTGATGAGCATCTCAGGTTACAACGGATCAAAGTCCAGGAGGGGCGCTCTCCGAATGCAATGCGGTCAGCGCCGGGGAATAACTCTACTCTAAACCATTCTAGAAACAATGGGTGACAATAGGACCCATCAAAGCAAAGGTCTCTCAATGAAAAGCATTCGCGTCATCGTGTCGTCGTCATATTGTACAATAATTAGGAAACCAAACCCAAAACTCCAATCAGAAATCCAGAACCCTCCCTCGCTTACTTGCGAGGAACAGAAAATGTAAAATCGTAGTGGTTTTTCCCCGGCACGCCAAAGACAAAAGGAAATGAGCCCTCCGGCTCATATGACGCATGGTCGGGCACGGGAGTCGGCTTCATTTGGGGAGATGAGCGGCGGCTCCTCCAAGCACTGTGGTCTTCGCAAAAAGCTCGCTTGTTGCGTCCTTTCTTCATCGGCGTCGATGGCGCTTTCTTCATCCCGATATCCTGTCCGACAGTCCACTCACAGGCGAGCACGTCAAACTTGACTTGATCGGGGTTTTTGTGGTGGCTCAATTTGCTCTCCTTTGCGTACCGAACAAATCGATCTTGAAGCCACGACATTGTGTCAAAAACATTAGATTTGATGGTCCAGTTCTGGTCGTCGACTTCGTAGTAAGTCCGGTTTCCACCCTCGAATTTTGCCACTGGCGGTTTGGCTGGTGGTTTGTTAGCTCTCCGCCTACAACGCCAAACCCGGACCCAACTTACCGTTTGCTGGTGCTTCGCCCGCGTTGCACTCATTCTTTCGGAGGATAAAGTAATCCACGAAATAAAAACGCTCTAGGTTGGGCAGATGTTGTGCAAGGAACTGATAGAGGTGGTTTGGGTAAGCGATCTTATCGGGAGCATGGTGAATCTGCCCGCAGACTGAACAGCGAGTAGGGGAATGCTTCTCATGCCACTTGTGGCAGAAACGAACGGCAACATTGCGGATCTTGTCGAGTCCCGCGCATCTAAGAGACTTGGTGAAACGAAAGTTGTCCTCGAAAACATCTGGAGGGACGTATTCTAGGTAGATGATGTCGGAGGAGATGTCGAGACTGATCATTCGACCACCATTCAACTTGAGCGTGGCCGGTCGAGACAGCAAGCGCTTGACGACAGCTGCAGACTCGTTACAAGTAACGGAAAACTTGGTGAGCTCTTGGTTCAGTGTCGTGTGGTACGAAACGTCTGCTTGAGGAGTTGGGTAGAGAGGGGAGAGGTCAGCAGACACGGCAGATGTAAAACGAGTTTCGCGCTGTATTTCAAGCGTGAGGGGATCCACGTCCTTTTCGTCATCAGAGCCGCTGTCCGAGGAGGCAGAGGAGGCGTGGGGAGGCCCCAGACTCTTGGCCCACCATTTTCCCGTGCTGCTCTTGTCCCCGGCCTGGATCTTGAGGAAGTGCATTCCCGGAGTGGCGAGAGTGTTTTCCCAGATCTGATAGCGGATCTCAGCTGGGAGGCGAGCAAACGGGGAGAACTCCCGGCAGCGAAGAGGGATGTCGAATTTGACGGCCGATCCCATGGGTGCCTGCTGGGCGACGGGCGGCGGAAGAGTGAGGGCATCCTGAACAGTGAGAACCCGGGGCCGAAATCCGGGAAACTCGCGGTTGGTGCGAACAGAGTCGACGGAAGCCATGGCTGGAAGCGGAGAGGATGCCCGAGATCAGCAGACGGCCGGGCACTCGCCTTGGATGCCGCGCAGACAGAGTCGGGGGAGAGCAGGAAGAGCAATAAGATGCAGAGTATCAATGTCGGTGCAGATGCTGGAATTAAATAAGTCGAGATTGGAGAAGGAGAGCCGCATCACCGACTTTGTACGCTCGGCAGGCAGCTGTGGTCCGGTCGGGTACCTGCGATGAGCGGTACCTCAGGCAGGCAAACATGCGACCCCTCATTCATGATTGGTGAAACATAAAGTCACACTTACACTGAGTTGAGCCATCAGAGGGCCGACAAGTGGCTGGCCATCGCATACAAGCCACATCATGCCTCCGCTAGAGTCTCGTGGCTGACTGTCTAGTGCTTGTTAGTCGCCTCCAGCCGCTGCGTTTTGGCGCCTGTGCGGAGATGCGGTGACTCCAATTGGGCTGCTGCCTTGGGCGTTGACCAAGTCGCGCGTGTGCACGCATGGCGATTCGACGTCTTAAGCTTGAGCACGGTCGTTTTTCCATCGTTTAACGGATGCACATGAAGCCAGGTTGAGTTCGCTAGCAAGATATCCGACTTGGTGACGTTTTGGCGTGTGGCGTATGGTCCGGTGCACTGCCTCATGAACTGGTGAGAGATGCCCGTAGGTAGCGGACAAACAGAACAAGAAATTATGAACAAATGTGAAAACCAACAGAACATGTAAATGTAAATAAAGCAATAAAAATTGTAATCAAGCGTTAAATTCATTTATTTTCATTGTCTTATTCATTACATTGCTATTTCCCGTACATGCAAAGGGGAGAAATCGGCGCCGTGCACCTTGCATTCCGCCATTCACGCCAAGGCGTTTTGACGCGAGAGTCAGCCTAGCCTAACAAGGCTGCCAACGCGTTGGTATGAGTCTGATGCATCGTTGCCAATCTTGTTCTTAGTAAGATGATTCACTTTTTTTTTCTTTTTTTCCCTTTCTTCCTTCTTCTCCCTGAAGAACAGCCATAATTCCCTTGGGCATTACGGAGGCGGCCTCGGGCGGAAGCGGGGCAACGATTGCGGAGAAGTTGGTCAGTCCCGCTGTTCATGGCCGCCTCTGATCCACACAGCACAACTGGCGAGATGACGACACTATGGAGGTTGAAAATTGCCGGACCTATTACATTCAAATCATCAAAACCGTGGGGGAAGTCAAGTTGATTGGTTAGTCAATTTATACGAGAAATTTTGTTTGGTTAGCTTGATAAGCCGACGTTATTCGTTGTGAGTAGAGGACTTCATGTTGTGGTTGCCCAGCCGCGCAATTGCTCCCCTCATGATCTTGGCCGGCCAAAATCAGCACTAAAAAATTCCATCACGCGGATAACACGCCGGTTATGGGTTTCTATCGGACCTCTTCTTGTTTTCCTTTCGCCGCTAGGTGCAAGCACACCCGCTGTCTCGCTGCCGATCTCTCACAACCACCGAAGCTCGAATCCTTCCAATTGAACCAGGGTTACATGGGTGGTGAAGCCGGCAGCCCATCTTCACCACCGTCAGTCACTGTCAGCAAGGGCGAGGATGTAGAACTCAGGCGCCTAGTGCATTTAGTGAGGAAAGAAGCCAAATAAAATTAAAACTAAACGAGGAATGAAATCATTTTGCGCAGCTTTCATAGTCCCTGGTTAGAGTTGGATTCCCTGAGACGGATGTTTCCGCACTGGCCAAGACTAAATTAGCGGACGAGGAAAACCAACAATCACATCCGTCCCGTGTTGATAGCGCAATTACCAGCGGCATATCGCCCCAGCCACAAGGCAACAGCAACGGCGGCCATGGCGATCATCAAACGATATTGACGTCGAGGGTCCACGTGTCAGAAAATAATCCTACCTTTCGGGGGCGTCTCGTTGATAGTCCTCCTCCTGCTTCGGGCATTTATTTGCACTTTGGTATACTGGAGAGAGCCAGCAGGTCTAGTGAGGGGGAGCGATCAAGTGACCGCTTCTCAAAACAGTTGGATGATACAGAATCAGCGAAAGCGGAGCGGGGGCGAAATAGGACAAAATTAAGGTAATCTCGACCGAGGGCAGGCGTCATCGGGGTCTGTAAATGTGAACCAAGGTGGAAAAAAAAAGTTGTCCCTAGCTTGACAGTGATAAATTGAACAAGTGAACAATCAGGCGGCGCGACGTCACAGGTCAGGTCCAGAAGGGTCCAATATGCACACGTTCATCATTGCGGGGCTAGGCTGGCTAGTTCCCTGGGACGGACGATTGAGTTGGGATGACATCACTGGGCCCTGAGCCGCTTCGACATACCCTGCACCAGCTCGCAGGGTCTTGTTGAACCCTGAGCGAACCCGTTCTTGCTGCCAATGGCAACATGGGAGGGGTATTTCGAGCACGATCAGAAGCCGCATAATTTCAATCCAATGTGTGGTGCTGCAATTAAAATCGGAGAGATTGAAAGCGTACGCAGATCGAAACATGGCCACGACAACACTCACCACCTCGTGGCAACGCGCGGACAACACGTCGCACGCTGTGCGATGTGCGACGGGTGTCTTAACTGCACCGTCTCGTAACCCGCTCCGCGAAGTTCCTAAAAAAAATTAAATGGCTCAGATTGACCCCCCAAAAAATCCTTATTGCATCACGCCCATTTTCTGCATCCAGAGAGATCGACATTTGCCACTTTGCAGTCAACGGTCTGCCTTGCGCTGGCGTCATGTCGAAATGGAGCTTGGCTTGGTTGCCTTACGGACAGGGGGACTTCACTAGATACATGGTCAATGGCCAGCCGCCGAGTGGCTATTTTTTGCCAATCAATTCAGCCAGTCAGATTGACGGAAGGACAAGCGATACAATGGAGGGGGAAAAAAGCAGATTTTGTCTGCTTCGGCAGTGATGTCAAGGCTCAACATCTCGAATGCCCGTGCTGAGAGGGCTGGCTCTGAACTCGAGGTCGAGACCACGAGGGGCCCCACCACTGAGCTGCGCTGTCGTCATCAAGCCTGCCAGAGAGGCTGACGGGCTTGTGTTAAGACAGCCCAGGCTCTCTGTCGGATAGAGTCGCTGGGCTGATGTAGAAACATCTACGTCGGGGCGGAGGGTTGTGCACAAGATGTGAGGTCGGATTTTTCTCTCCGTTCTCCTGTCCCCCGACGAAACAGCAAGGCGATATATTGTGGGGAGCTGCGGGAGGGCTGCCATGCTGGACGCTAGATGGGCGCCCCAATCGCCTCCATGGGTTGCCGCATGGCGTTACCAAGCATGGGGTTAACGGAGTTCTGGGTACGGCGCCGGTGCGGCTGTCTGTCGGCTTGCCGATCCTTACATTTTCCATCCCCGCGACCGCACACCCTCTTATTCGCCTCCTCGCACCCACACGCGCTTACATGCCCTCTCAACTGTCGCCCCCCCTCGCTGCCTGGTTGGGCCTGGGGTTAGGAAAAAAAAAAATAGGGAACACGACAGCGATGCTCCTCATGCACGATTCCAGGTGGGAGAGCAAAATGTTACGCTGCCAGGCGGGGGACGAAATACATGGCACACCAAGCGAACGCTACTTACAATTGCTAAAGACAGCCGCGATAAAAATGAGCAATAACAAGAAATAAATAAATACAAGTCAAACCTATTTCACGTTTATTTATCTTTATCCTTGTTTATTTAGTCTTATTTCCATCTTCTTATTCCTTAGACCTTTAATTGTCTTAGATCAGCGTGTGTCATGTTTTCTGTCCCCGGCTTGGCTGCCCCTCGGCCTTGAACGTGGTATTAGCACGCCTTGCGCTCCGCTTCTATCTGCCCCTACACCCCATATCTTCTTAAACGGACCCTAGTTGCATAGCTCTACCCCTTCTCTGGACTCGTACACCCCCTCCCAATTCTTTTCTTCCTACACTCGTTCCCGAGGCGTTGCTTTATGGCCATGATATCCTATTCCTCTCCCCCTCCACCGCCGTCGCCGCCCCCCAACCGTCCCCGCTCTGTCCCTCCCCATGGCCCGCCCCACTTGGCACTTTGATCTTCCTCCTCGTTTTTCTTCAAAAACCTGCTTGTTTCCCACCCTATCTGCCCGATCCTCGTCTTGAGTCTGCCCAAACATAATCGGGATTCATCTCCAGTTCTTCTATTTGGCCGCTGTCCTCTTCGTTTGGCCCTTGTTGCCACCAGCACCTGTTTTAGTTGGGTGTTCATGCACAAAAGCGAGTTGATGCTATCTAGTTGGGTCCGGCCCAGTGTGATGCAACCCCCGGTGCACCGGTTCACCCTCCTAGCTGCTGTGCTCAATCCGTCTCAGCATCTAACAGGTTCTGACCCTTCTCCAGCATTTTGCCTCTTGGGGTAAACCATATCCACTAACAGCCCTGTCAGATTAGCGATCTCGCCGGCTTCAAGCACGACACCCCTTATTTCCGTCCCTAGCGCCCGCGAATTGCCTCCACCAACTTGGTGAAGATCGCGCCTGTAAACAGAATTAGCGAGGTTGCTACTCCGTAGAATCTCTCCAATTCTTGCAATCTTGCGATGCGGTGCGACCACATGGCTGAGGCTAGATCCCCCACTAGCGCTCAGTGCGGTGCGAATTCTCTTGAGTGCGAATCTCCATATCCATATCCCTACATGTCATTTGATGATTGTTCTGGCGAAGAGGGATGGACTAGAGCACCGTTGTTTAAAAAACATTGTGCACTAAATAAACTTCATGCCGCCGCTGAAACCATTGCCATTTGTCCCCATGCATTTATTTAACTTGTTGTTTTCCTACGCCGTCCAAGACTAATCCTGCGGGCTTCCGTGTCCCGCCATCTTTTAGACCACAGCTTGGCTCAAACAACCAGTCGCAGCAGTCAGACCCCAACCCCAAGTCTCCCGCCAATTATCCTGCTCACGTCACCCTGCCCGTCCCTGATGATCCCCAATACATTCTCGGCCGATTTCTTGAGCCCCGCAACCACTTACCTCAAGGCCATCTCGACCGATACCTCCGTGCTCCCCCAGGGCAAGCGCCGCCACCAGCCACATCGCATGACAATATTCGCCGCATGACGGAGATATTCACCGCTATCGACGCACAGCTTAAAGCCGCTGCGATGTGACTCTATGGTGGAGGGGCCCTCACAATTAATGTCTATGGAATTGGTAAGCTTTATCGCTCGGCTGCTCCGTGTGCGTACCCTCTCGGTTTCGATCTAACCCGCTGTCCAGAGAGGGGACCTTTTACTGAACAATGTGCATGGATGGCTTGGTCGACTTGGCGCTTGGGATCATGGCGCCCTCTGGAGCATTTTCTCGTTTTCCCAATAGAAAGACGCACATACATAAATTTGCATTCACATCATTCCACGACTGCCTTATCATTTACTGTGAACCATCCCAGGGATCTGCCTTGTATCCCCACACCATACCCGTAACGCTAGCTAGCTGTCGCCTATTGAGTTTACAGTGATAGCCCGATACGGCAATTCCATGAAGAATATCCTGGGACTGGGATATGAGTCATTTTAGCGGCGTCCTCTCGACGTTGGAGGTTAGCTTTCATGTATTTCAACTACTCGGCGATAGCCGAACACGAATGGGAATGCCACAAGGACAAGCGTAATTCAACGCTGCGCTGGCTAAAGCGTCTATATTACTTGCCCAATTATTAGTTGTTCATGCCCAGGCGCGACGTGCGAACGTAATTTGCGCACGCAACTCACTTGCCTCTCACCAACCAAACTCATCTATGAACAGGGGGAACTTTGGTTTACGAAGGTTGGCCAGCTCGAAATCGATGAACTATTGTCAGATCACCTACATGTGTTCGGCGTTACCCAAAGCCTTCTTGACTTGCCCTCGGCCTGGCAAAGAAAATGAATTCATAATCTGTGGCTGACAAATTCTTTTCCGCATGTTAGGCTTGGAGATTAAGTTGAAAAAACGGTTTTAAGCTGATTACCCGATGACACTGGTCAGCTCGTCATCTTTCAGCCACGGACAAGTCGGCAACTTCGGTTCGAAGCCACGAGGCAGTCTGCTAATAATAGAGTAGAAATTGGCTGTTACAGAGTCACGTGGGCGAAAAAGCCGCGAAGAAGAAGTCGCTATGCAAGCCATGTTGCAGGGTGAAGCTCATGGGTGAAAGATTCAAGCACCTGCAGCGTGCCCAACGGCCGGCGTTGGGTTTGACCCGTCACCACCTGCACGCCCGCCACACCCTCTCAGCACGAGACCTAGGCTCGGCGCGGATGAAAATTTTTCTCCGTCGTCATGATGTGTATTGTACACGGCGTTGACGCGGCAGAGATCAGCAGGAACCGGCGCAGCTGACGCAGATTTGTGTGGCGTGGTTGGGCATGACAACACCGTTGGCGCCGAGACCAACTGTCGTCCGCCTGGCTGCGAACTTGTTCTAAGGACTGATTTGACAGCTTCTTGCCCTAGTTTTTGCCAGGTGCAGCCATGAATGCGAGTGAGACTGATGAAAAGTATGTTGGTGTGTCTCAGCCTCGGATCGCACCCGCTTGGTGGCCTGGAGCTGGCTGCCTCGTGGCCATGGGCCCCATTCCGGCTGTCGCGTATTGTGCAGCTGTAGGGCCGATTTGCTGGACAGTGTGGCCTCGCAGACCTGGACCCTAGAGCATGCATGCAAGCAATATTCATGGAGGGTTGTGGTTCGATAACGCATCACTGAAGCAAGCTTATTCATACGGTGCAGATGAAGTACCTGGGGGTCAAAGTCCGGAGCGGCGACGGAGGCGCCCACAAGATTGCAAATATGTGCAAGAGTTAAGTTTCCAGGGGTTTCCCCCTCGTAAATTTCTGTCATCGGCGCAGGCAATGATGGTAACTATTGTGACCTTGCTTGCTCCACGACTGTAATTTTGATACCGACACGCCACTGGCTGAGGGTGGTCTGGATGAAGACGACACTAATCAAGCCGAACCAAGTCGAGATGTTATAAAGCCAGATGCGCATCACTACAGGAGAAGATATCACCAACATAAAATAGCTGGCAAGCGCTCACTTATTCTTTCAATTCCTCGCCCACTCAATGGCCACAATATATGCCCTTATTTCCCCCTCATTCCTGATCAACTCAACCTACCCACAACGAAGCCCCGCCTTCTTTTCCGAGCACCGGGTTACTATTCTACCTCATGTCAACACCTACACTCCGTGAACAAACACACCAAAAGTATGGCCTCCATCTTTTTTTCATGATTATGCCTTCTTCTACATAAAATTGAGCGATATTTAACCTCTTCTTGCACAGTTTGGGGTCCCCTAGTGTTGGCGACCAAAACTCGTCCACATTTGCGATTGACAGGTTCCTGGAGGAACTCGATGATCCACACCATCGGTCCCCAGTTGGATTTAGAGACCCTCAGTCGACCACTGTGTCAAAGAAGCGGATGAAGGGCATGATTGAAGGAGTAGACAAAATTCTCAAGGGGCGCGCAGATGAGGCGCCAGCGCCGTCCGCTCAAAATGCGGCTCATGGAACCGGACATGTCTGTGTTGGCCACTTACACATTAGATAAGAAACATTGAACTTCCCCTGTTTCAGTATCGCGCACAAAATTTGAAACCTCCTTGATGTATGCTGTAAGATTGAGGCCTTCTTCTAGATGTATTCTAGTTCTGGAAGCATCATCCGATGCATCACAAAAGTAACTCCTTTTAGCCAACTCCGTTTAGCCAGTCTCACTCAACTCAATCTGCAGCGCGAGGGTAAGGAACACAATCATGGTGGTCGCAAAATTGATAGCCTCGGGATAAAGTTACATCCGTAAAGATGGTGGTGAGGTGCGACCCAACTAGCCTCGATGCAAGGATGCGGATGTTGGTTGGGGAAGTGCGGTTTTGAGTCGTCTCGCTGTGCGACGAAAAGTTCAAACTAAATCACATCATCATAAGAAATACGACTGGATACAAGTACAGAAAATCTACTTTCTTGCCAATCTGTAAGCCGTTTTCCCCCTCCTGTCTAGTGATTGCCCTAGACGATGCGGGAAGAAGTCACTTTTTCTCTTGGTCGAGGGGTTCGTCACTCAACTTCCCCTCTTTTCAGCCCAGTCCCAATTCAGAAGGCAAGTAAGCCGCGACCCCAAAAATCCCACGTCTTGAAATGCAGGGGTTTCCCCAGCTCATGTTCCCTTTTCAATCCTACTTGTTCTTGCGTCGGATGGCACGGCCGAGAGCTCGCGCATATCAAAAGCTCTCCGTACTTTCAGCCTCAGCCAGTTGTCAATATTTGTGTCCTAAATCCTGAAACAAGGGGCTCGATTCCTTAATAGGTAGGTGCTCGATAACGAGTGCTTCAGCTAGTCCCTGATCTTCCGATGACCCCTTCTCCCTTGGTTTGCCCACCACCCTTTCAACCGCTTGCGCCATATGTCTTATACGTGAGTCTACCAACCCCTTGCGCATACATGATAGTAGGCAAAGAGGTTGGATCACCGATGCCAAGCGTGGGATAGCGAACCAAGCAGTCGGTGCATGCAACCCTAAAGAAATCATGAAAGTAATCCTAACTGAAGTCTCCAAGATAGCGGCTGCCAAGGATCTGATCTACCCATTCCTTTCCTCCCCTAAAGTACCAAAACTGCATTTTCCGGCCTCACACGCACCGCGATATGCGTAATGCATTTTTGCTGGGGGTGTAGACAGGAACCTGGCGGCCAGCAGGGTGCAGTCATCTCCGATAGAAGCTCTCGCGAATTTTGGTTCTGTCCGCTTCAACCTCTGGAAACTTGGTCTTTATGGTCCATCGTGAAAAACTTTGACCCTCGGCACCAACAGGCTACAGCAGGCTGTTGACTCAGGCCGGCACCAAGGTCCAAGAACTTGGCTGAGATGGTTTATTGCAGTTGGGTTATTTTAGTCACTGTCACAAGGCTGGGCAGAAGCCTCATTGTTCTTTTCTTTATTGTGTTTGGCCTGGTGTCAACTGGTAGTTGTACCCTTCTCGGGAGAGAATTTGCCCTCAATAGCAGAGGATATACTCAATATAACTCGGTAATTCTACCTCTTCTATTTTTTAGGCTTCTCTCTCCTTCCTCTCCTCATTTTCCTTTGCTAGACAAAGGAGGAAGACGCCGAGAAGATATAAGGCAAGTAGAAGAGAGAGACCGAGGAGGCGCCATTGGCAGTCGTGTAGTCCCACATTCTCAGTTTCACTCTTCAGATGAAGGGGCAGTCTTTTCTAATACGTGGGAATCCACGCATGTTACTGATTCATTATTTCGCTTTGACATGGGCTAGAGTGATAGGGTGTGAAATTCAGACTTTGCACCTGAGCCAAATGATAAGGACGTGGTTTGCCACAGCAAGATATAAATTCCTTGATAAGCTCACGAGAGATATCAGTGAACGAGTCACTAAGAGCTACTAACACAAAACGCCCTTCCCGATTTTCACTCCCAGATTGGACTCTTTGGCCACGCTCCGAACCCATCGTCAGATCCATAGACAATTTCCATGACTTTAAAGGCTTAGTCCTTGCGGAATGAGTCAGGCCACCCATGTTCACGGTAGACCTGCCTAATGTACTGCACATCCATCTCCTCCATGTTGTCTTTTTCCGCACTAGTAATGTAACAGAGAAACAACACCATCATGAGAAGCCCCAATATGCAGGTTGACCCACATTAGACCCTATTATAACTAGAACACACACGCAGCCCACTCAGTGAGGAGGCAAGCTTTAGTCTTGACATAATAAGGAACCTGCCTATTGCTTTGCCTAGCTATCAGGCCTCATACCTTCACAGTGTGACGCCGACCCCATTACAAGTAACCTGTTCGATGGATATATAATCGTCTCGTTCCTCCACATCCGCAGCATCTAGAGATGTCCGGCCTGGCCAGGGAATAATCCGTAGGCTGCGATAGTCCTCTTTTAGTTTCTCGAAAAAGTCCTTTACTTCCGTGGGGCTGAGTTGATTGAAACAAGGGATGTCTTCCGTCATATCCCCCTCTCTTGTATTCAGCTAAAGGTCGCGACCGCCGGATCTAGTGCTAGTTGCAATGCAGACGAAGTGAGCACTGTCAATAATGTCGTTCACTGTAAGGGGGTAAAATTTAATCTTATAATTGTCCTGATCCTTGATCTCCTGTAAGTCCCCATGGCTGAACGAGGAGTAATCTACCACCTTGCATGCGCAGTGAATCTGTGCTTTGCTTTGCTTATCGAAATTCGGTAGGTGGTGCAGGACTTGGGTAATAAAATCTGACTTGAAGTCTTTGCACACTTCATCCGTGATACTTGGCCACCCCCCGGGGGGCGGGATCTTGAGATCCGCAGCATTGTAGTGCAATGTTGCGAGAAATTTGTGAAAATCAAGAAAAATCTCTCCAAGCTCTTCGGTTGTGTAGGTCGGAGTGTCGGTGAGATGCGACTCGTCTGAATATGACTCGTCTGAATATGACTCGTCTGAAGATACCTCATCATTCATTTCCTGACCTGAGCACAAGGGCGATGAGCCTTCTGGCTGTGCGGCGGCGGAACACATGGCTGCCAAGCGTCCTAGTTGTATTTTCAGAAGGATGATTTATTATGAAAAACATGAAACAGTTCCTGGGCTTTTAAAATGAACCAGCAACAACTTTATTTTGGTTAGGGCAAAAAGATTTTCACCAGACCTGTTATTGAACTATATTTACATGTTCCTGGATCAACTAGTTGAGCCTAGCGATACGGTACCGCCCCGTGCTGCCCCTCCATTATGGTGGCACACTAGAGCCAAAGGTGAAAAAGTGCAAATGCGCAATTGCGCACATGCACCACCGCCCCAATTGAGTCATGCAGTCAATAACAACTCGTCATAACGTAAGAAAAATGAATGCACAAGCCATATATCATGACATTCAATTGGGAGTGAACAAATATGTAGTCACATGTGTTGTCATGTGACTTGCGACTAGCAGCGTTGTGTGTTGGATTTCGTTGTATTGCAACAGCTGCCGCAACACACCGCAGCCTGCACCGAATGCAACTGCCTTGCGTGCCTGAGATCACATCCAATCATTTCCCCGAGTAAATAGAGGCCAAATAACAAAGGAGAAAGGATATCCTGATACAAATTGCGAGGGAAGGGCGCAGTATCTCATTAAATTATCATGATACGATTACACTGAGTGGGCTACGTCCGCTTGGACACTCATAAGGCCTTCAAACCTAGGGACATAAGCAGCCCACTATACCGCTAGACAATTAGGCATGTTTTCGATCATGTTGTTGAGTGATGCTATGAATTTGAACACGAGGGTATATAAGGGTTGTATTTACAGCCAGTTGCTTGCAGTTATATGAGGTTATTCGCGGACCTAACTCATAGCCTTGCACGTGCAAGGCTGTGATTTAGACACCACATTACGTAATCGGATGTGGATAATACCCCCCTTTTGTAGCGTTATGATTTTCTTCCCTTTTTAATGTGAAGATATCCATTCAAACAGCAATGTCGCCTTGTGCAATTAAGCCATTTTGTCCCAAAGTTGGCCAGCCACATAAAGACATCCAAATAGCCGACCCAGAGTCGAAATTCTGCTCTGGCTGCGGCGCCCGATGGCCAGAAGTTATTGATATTGAAACGATTATCGCGACCAGCATGAGCGCGTTATCAGCCTTATCAGCGTCATCCTCTCTCCAACCTCTGAATCAAATTATTACCCTATTACGAGTTCACCAACAGCTTCTTCAGCGGCGAGATCGGACATCGAACTTCAATAAAACCTTCAAGGCGACAACACGCCAAGCCCTTGATGCATGCCACGCAACACCAGCAAAGGAACTTAGCCCATTCGATCATCCAGAGGGTCTCCACATTCGAGTAACATTTCTCTTGATTATTGGAGAGCGGAAATATAATTTCTTTATTCCTAGGAAGATTGAAAAGATTGGTGTGTATAATTGGCATGATTTAAATCCACGTTATCTAACTACTTTATTCGCAGGCCGCGCCAACCTCCCACCTCTACCAAAACAATGTGTCGATGACTCCTTTTCGATGACTGAACAACAATGGGTTGATGAACTCGTCCGACCAAGTCATCGGGAACTTTTCCAGAATAACCTAGAATGGGAAATTGGGAGAGCTTGGTCAAAAGATTACGGGGTTGAGGCTCTCCCAAAGCCAGCAAACGGTGATGCCCGCACAGTCTTTGATCTCTTCCATGAATCTCGCCTAGGCAATGAATGGGAAATTCAGGATGGCAAGATTCTTGTATTCCTTGGCTTCAAGGTGAAGCAGGAACTCTCACAGACTGAACGAGAGTCAAGGGGCAGAAAAACAAGAAGAAGTACATTAAGCCCAGTCCAAAGGGAAACATCCTTACCATTGACTAGCCCAAATCGATTTGACTCTCCTACTGAAACAGATCAGTCTACTATTATATCACCTTTGCCTTCTCCACTAGAAGAAGAAGAACCTACTTCCCGAGAACCTGAGCCTGAATCAGAGCTAGAGGAGAATGTCTTGACTGTAAATAATACAGTAACCTCCTTGCCAACTATGGAGGAATTGCTACAATTGCCCACTGAAGGTATCCCAAGAGGCAATCGCACGCCAAGGCGAAGAGGCAAACGGCAAAGAGTGACATCGGCGGAAGCTGATGATGATTCAACTGCTGATCTAAGTACTGGACCTTCCTTGAATACGCGAAAGGTCCGGCAAAGACGAAATTAATTATTGACCATGTATGATATGTTCCTCATCAAAAGCATTGAAGTGATTATGTAAACTGGTTGGTATTGCATTGCCTTGGAGGGTTGAATATGAGTCAGACAACTCATGATTCCGTTGCAGTAGTTCATACTGAGATACTTAGCTTTTATTATATAATACAAATATTATTCTACTTACATAACGCTCAGTTGCTCCAGTTGGATTGGGCAATATTATTAGATTTGGCTCACATTGACTCTGTATATGCTCTCGAACTTGTGCACGGAGTGTCATATATACTGCAAAGAACGGCCGCTTAGAGTTATCGCCAAGTTGTAAAGCGTAGTCAAATTCTAAGTCAGCCAGTCGAGCTTCACACCACGCCTTTGTTTCATGAGAGAGAAATGAGTCAATATCAATATCCTCAAGCGGTCGAAGCATTGTGTCGAGGGTATCATTATCTGATCCAGGGCCCTCTCCCTCAAGTGGAACGCCCCAGTTACGGACTGAAGTCGTGTTATATAGCTCCATTGGCCGACCCGAAATGACATGCTCACGCTTCTTCTGTGTACGAATTTGATGACCATTCCAAAGCGGTACAAAGTCAGCAAATTCATCCTGGATCATAGGAGCATAAACTGCATATAGTGCAATTTGATCAGCAATGTCTCCTTCAATGAAAAGAGCGCTATTTGCAAGTTCTTGGAAATATGAAATCCAACGATCTGCAGCACGTGTACGGAGGCTCCCCCACCATCGTTCAATCCGAACATTTCGCGTGCTTGGTCCATATAAATGGCATGACTCAACACGGTCTCCTTGACGATAACGATGCTCAACTCCTTCTTCATCCTCATAGACGATTTCAGCTGGCCCAGCCTGTGCGAGCATGGCTTGTGCTGCTACCCAAAGAGGCGTCTCAACACCATAGTCAGACCTAGTGAAGAATGGTCGCATTCGAAGGCGTTGGATGGTACGAAGGAATTGCTTCAATGTGCTTATTGCTGTAGTTGCAGAGGGTCCAATAAAGAACCAAATAATGCATCGTGAATACGCATCGATACAGGCATAAACTTGGAAGCCAAACTTCTTGAGCTTCTCATACCCGTCCAAACACCAAAGAGAGTTAGGTCCTGGCACATTGTAGTTAACACGATGCTTGAAGTTTCCTTCTCGTCGCTTCTGAACCTCCCCTGGAAGGACTTCTCGATGAAAGTCATATAGGCGATTCTGTGAGACCAAAACACCAGCCTTTTGCCGTACATATGTATAAAGATAACCTCGTCCAAATACTTGGATAGCAGATGATTGTTGAAGATCCTTGTACATGAAATCTATGGCTCTTTGGAGGGCATCTCGTCGCTCCTCGCCTGTGCGAAATCGCCGCTTCATCCCATTTGCAACTCTGGCTCTTTGGACTATCCGAGTAGATAACGTAATGCCGTTACGGACTTGTAAGTCCCGTACGATTGATGCATCAGAGTATCCGTATTGGTAGAAATAGAATTTTATATGCGATATCACATCAGCTGAAATGGCAATATGCCTGGCAAACCCCCAAATAGAAAGCTGCTCTCTAAGAGCCCTCTTGCTAATTGGCAGCCTGCCCTCTGATGCTAGGACTTGGTTGATATTGCTCAGCATGTCTTCAAGCTTGATGCCAGCATCATATTCGTATAATATATACTCACAGAGATGATCAAGATCCTCTCAACTGCCATTGCTAGAGAGTTGCCAAGAGGAAAATTGGGTCTTTAGTGTCCTAAGGCTAATTGTTGGCTCGCCCTGTTCGGTGCGAGTGGTGTTGAATGCGCTGAGGATATCTGAATAAACAAGGCCTTCATAGAAAGGGCAGAAAGCTCATCTCTGTATGGCTCGAGATCAATTTTGCGTGGCATCTTGAGGTTGCTGTGCACACATTGGTCGGTGAATGTGAGGGGATTTTACGACAATTTGGTTGACTAAGCAAGGCTACGGTGGCAAGGCTGAGAAACTAACTCTTGCCTCTCTACTTAAAATAATGTCACCACAATGAATATACATGTGCTCATTGACACATTTGGTGTGATAGAATGCTGGCTTGGTCAATTGGGGCGGTGGTGCATGTGCGCTTTTGCACTTTTGCACCCTTGGCTCTAATGTGCCACCATAGTCTGGTGGGCCGAACCGAGACGAGGGTCACAGCACTATTTATCTTACCATAGGCTGCATTCCTAGACTCCGATATTTCTTGGATATGACCATGTCTCTCTCACAAGAAACCTACCGGATTATTGGATCGCTATTTGTTGCTCTCTCTGAAAGATGTCACCCACGCTGACTTGTGTCCGCCATGGATAGGGATATCACAATCTCGGAATTCAGAATCATTACCTGATCGACCCCTCCTTGATAAAACTTGGCAAGGAGCAATGCCGGTCTGTCAGATAAAAATGTTCCCAGTTGGGGTCTGATATATCCCTTATCATCGCTTCCCCCTTGACTCGAACTCTGGAAACCGCTTTGATAGCATTTGACTCGATACTTTCTAACCCTGACGGTCAAAAGAACATAGTCGCTTTGCCGTCGGCGCAGGAAACGTTTGACTACTTATTCAACACCGGCACCAACATTGACCCACTCCGAGAAAAATGCGAAGAAAATAGCTAGCCGTTAGATAGACAAGAGTCCGCAAAGTCGCTACTATCCTGCAAGCTGCTAAGTAGAGGCACGTGCGTGAGATACGCGGCTATTTATGAGGACCAAGTTCCGGGAGTTGTTAGCGGCTAGCATTAAAAGCCTAAATATTGTGCTTGTCACTCACAGCAGTTTTCTTCACTACCTCACAGAAGACTTTGAGAATTCGACCAAATTTAGTAGCACTAGCTAGGCTAATTGCAAATGCTGTGCATATAGATTTGAGAACGGTGTTGTGTCTGACGATGATGTGGATGCTTATCTGGTAGAAATATTGGAATCTCAGCGAGGGAGGGGCGCGGTGGGCTCGGTACCATCAAGGGATGAACACAAGAAGCTTTTCCACCAATCGGTTGTGGCTTGGGAGCACCAAGGGTTGCCGAATGCGCTTGATCTGGGATCAAAACTTCTTGATGCTGAGAATGTGAAATAGATCCGCTAAAGGCTTATACTAGCTATATCCCCATTAATGATTTAAAAAGAGAAAGCGGATGGGTACGCATTCATTGATGTTTTGTCCAGGAACAAAGTACTTTTTTGCAAGTCAACGGAATACCCTCCGTGTCAAGCTGCAATCATGGGCCCACATACGGGCTCAAGGACCGACTTTGGCGGTTAAAATGTATATTTCACGGACAATGTTGCTTCAACACTATCTGGTTAGAAAGGATACTCACCTCTATGGGTGTAGTGACGGCAAAATCTTTTTTTAGGCGTTTAGCACAATAGCTGCAAACCTTGAATGCGAATTTTTGGCCGCATGGCCCCATTTCAGTGCAGCGCGGCTTTTTTACGTTGCATTTACTTCTGGCTAGTTGAACAAACAGATTGGTCGTTTTGCCACGACCAAAGCATGTCCCAAATCGCGTAGCAGGAGGGCTAGGCTCAGCTTTCTCGCCTTAATGATGTATAGAGGTGGAACACTCCCATTTGGGAGAATTTCAAAAATAATAGGAAAAGATCCAGGATATCCTCGCTAATGTTGAAAGGATAAAGAGTTTCAAAAGAGTAACGTGTAAACTTTTATTAAAGGACATTTCATAAACGCTACCGACCAATATCTACTCCCTATGGCTTCCAAGAAAGCCGACCATACCTATGAATAAAAACGACAGACACCTTTGGGCACGTGAACATCTGTCTTTCGGGGCCTAAATAGCTCAGTAGGAATTTGCAAGTCTTCAGTTCTGCCATGTTCGGCAGTAGCGCCCACGTGTCTCTTAGCGAATGCCATCCAAATTTGGCAATGATTGTCACCCTTATTGAGGAAAGTATCAGCATCAAGAATGGCATCTCTAGCTTGGACTAGATTCAGATTGCATGGTTGCCTAGCAGAATACATGTCAGTGTTTGGATACGTAAATAATAAGCATGGAAACTCACAATGCCATGGCATCCATTACCAGTCTCATGGCCAAGTATCTCCCATCAATAGGTTTTACAGTATATGGGTTGAATTGAATGTGATCGTCATCTCTAATTGGATGCTTCTCAATGAGATTCCACATCATTTCGAAAAGAACATTTGCGAAGAAGATTCCAGTATCGTAGTAGCTAGGATCCTCCTTCAACTCCATATCATCAAGTTCCCCGTATACAACTGGGTTTACCCGACAGTTGGTGCTGTAGGGGTAAGTTCGTGACCCGTCTTGGTCATTAACAAACCAAGTACTCATTGGCTGTTTATCCGTGCGTCTGGAGCTTGAGTTAAGAGTCGTAGCTAATGCCATAAAATCACTCCAACTTTCTGATAGGCCTCTCCCTTCCCAGGTACTCAGGCAGTCAGCGTTTGAAGGGCCTCCAGTGAGACGCGAGGATACTGAATTTATAGTTAGCCATCTTTGAGTCATTGGGTGGACATTCTCCATCATACTTACCACCATGAGTATATTCATGGATCACCACATGTGAGTCGAAAGCACTGTCTCTGAGTTGTTCGGCTTCGTTAGAAATCCCCAAAAGGATTTTTGGGCTGACTCCATCCTTCGTATGGTAGTAAATGGCGTTTGTGGAAAGGTCTCTGTTGTCCTTGTCAATCTTAGCTTGGACCTCCAAAATGACAGGATCTTCGCCTTTTCCTCCTTCGTCAAAGTTATCTTCCTGGAAGTTTCCAGCCGCCTCAGTGAACCCAAGCTGGTAGAAAATATCATGGGCTTTGTTCACCGTATAGAAGGCCTGAGTAACCGCGGCAGCCCGATTATATTGTGGACTTTTATCAGGGATGTACGGATACTCGAAATGAAGATTTGTACTCTTTGGACGCCATGTATAGGCAAGCTCATCCAGATATGGATTGCTCTGAGCAATGACGTTATTACCACGGGTAGTCTGGTACTTGTTTCGGCCATCATTCAGCCAGCCGAGTTTCGAGGATTCCAGATCCCAAGGTTCTCTAACGACAGTGCGAGGCCCCTGGTCCGGATTGGATACCGACAGAGGACTAAAATTGAGAAGTTGTTAGAATTTTCTCTCATCACACATCTGTTTGCCAAGGCATCTTCCCCATGCTCATAGTCTTGTCAAATCATGAGAGCGCAACGGGGTTAATATTATAAAGTTGGCAATATTTCAGAGCTAAGATATGGCAGAAGGAAGGCTTTTATAAACTTACAATATTTCGAAACTTGCTGCGTGCGACGCTCGATCGATAATACTGATCACCTTGTTTGTAGAGAAGTCGACATAGGCGAAATACGCCTTCAATCCTGACGCGACCTCAACTTCCCATGTTTCTAGCACACTACCATCATGCTTTCCCCAGTACACGAATCTGATTACAGGATCATAGACTGTTCCTGTGGTTCCGGTGACTGTTACGGTATAAGGGGTCTCATCTTCGAAAGAATTGATCTGGCCGGCGGGTTCTCGAACTTTGACCTTAGAATATTCAAGACCAACCGGAAGGGATAAGAGTTCAACGGCTGTCTTTAGGGCGTCAAGGGGATCTAAAAAGCTTCGAGTCGGAAGGTCTGGAACATCAACATGTTCTTGAAAGTTTTGTCCATGAGAGAAGACCTTTCCATTAGTATCAATCTATGTAACTCATTAGAATTATACCAGATGAATTAGATGCGAGTCCCGAACATACATTGACGTTGAAGTTAAAATTCTTAATTGGTTTCTTCCTCGAGGTCGTTTGCGTAAAATAGAAATGTGACATTCCGTTGGTTCCAACATAATGATCTTTGTTAAGTTTGAATTTCGCACGAGGATACTTAGATTTGACAAAATTCCAAGCTGTTTCCTTGTGGGTCTTGCCTATCTGGTAGTTCTCGGTGCCCGGGATTCTAACCTTGTGATCAGAAACGTATTTAGATTCATGGGCAAGGACATATTCCTTCATGTTAACCCCCTCTGGCTGCGGAAATATATCAACATGGGAGTTGGGGCGATCATCAGGATGGGGACACCAAATGTGAGGATATACGGCCTGTATTCCAGGCACTAGGAGCATAACTCCTAAAAGTAGAAGGGCCAGCATTGTGAGAGCTTCACCAAGTAACTGGGCTTTAACTGCAAAAGGTATTAAGTTGATTGACTTCGATTAATGTGTGTCTGAGGTGAGATCACAGGTGACAGAATGAAATCATCGCGTTACATGAACTCCGTCTTATATTGTTGGCTCCAAGTCAGTAGGCAACAGCATTTTGCGCCACTAAAAGAATAAGATTTTCTCAGAGGGCCAGAATGGCTGGACCGAACTTCAGGATGTGTATCTAGAGCACTAAGTTTTGCCTCAGTGGGGAAGAACAAGCAATGGGCTAGCAAAGCCACAACCTCATTCGATACCTAAGCAACATCGCCTCAGGTAATGAAAGAGAACTCTTCTCATTGTGGGTCAAGATGAATGAAAGTCGGAGAAAAGGTGAAAGCTCGTTTTTCCTGAAAGGCTAGAACTTCTCTCAACTAGGGGAGATGGATATTGAACTCTTCATTAACATGGTGACAAAAATCTAGCTTTTATATTTGACCTTTGTAGTCTCCGATACAGCGTCTAACACAAAGTACACTAACTGCCTTAGACCACAATGGTATTCACTTTCCTAAGATATGGTAATGGCAATATTATGAACCGGTTATGGTCTCTAGATATCATTACAGCCATCGAAAGCTTTGTCAAGGGCTCCATAAATACTATGAATATGAAACCATGAGAACTTTGATCTCGGATGCGCCAAATAATATCCTAGCCACAAAAACTTCCATCCGAACGGTAGTCGCTACAATCTTTTTCGATTAGTGTCTCATACGACTCTAAAATAACAGACAAGTCATGTCAATTTGGAAGACATTATGGCTGTGCTACCTTGTAAACTAGAAGCAACTATGGCCTAGGATCAATTGAATGGGATATTATGATCCACTCTTAAGATCATTCCATCCTCTGTAACATCGACGACCGTATCCAATGAGATTCCCGTATCTGTGTAAACTATCCATCTGCATTCATCTTCACAATCACCGTGCTCCAAAGTTACTGAAGGTGTGGTATGACTGCCCGTGGTTCCAGTAATATCATAGTCGCCAGCAATTTGGTGACCTTTGACGTTGTAATACTCTGCGTCGTCCCTTGGCACAGCCTTTGCATTGCGTTTGATACGCAATGGGAGATGCAATGTATCTACCACAATTTTTAGAGCATGAAGTGGGCCTATTATCTCATGAGGTTGTCGGGGAGACAGATAGGGTTGCAAATTGACTCTTTTCTCATATGAGAGGATGGTCTTGTTCGGGGCAATCTACCAGTTTTTTAAGTCATTATAATTCAATAATATGAAAGAGGAGATAATTCTCAACTCACATTGACATTGAACTCTCGTTGAGGAACATCACGGCCATCTACCGTGTTTATAAAATGAAGACGGGTGATGCCGTTGTTGTCTGTAAAAGTGCGTCTTCCCACGAGACGAAAGGCTGGAGGACCATGTTGACGGACAAATTGCTTTGCAGTTTCCAAAATTGAAGAATTTTGTGTGTTGCTAGTGAAGTGCGGCCAATTGAAGGTATAATTTAACACGTAGTTGGGGGTCATCGCCAGTGGGGACATGTAGGCATCAATCATTTCCAATCGGTCCTTGTTTACCCAAGGCACTTTTGTTGGGCGCCCGTCAAATGTGGTCATATAGAATTCTGAGGCATCGCCAGCCTCGGCCACCGCCATGCGGGCAAGCACCAGAATGAAAAAGAGTAGAGGTCGCATGGTGGAAGAAACGAAATGTCCAAGGAATCTAAAAGAACAGAGGTTGGGAAAGAATAAAAGTGTAAGAATTAGTAGCAATTTATAATAATTATTGCTGTTCGTTACCAATTCCCTGCATCTGAATCTTGTCTGGTTAACAAAAAACAAGAGGTAAGTTCGATCGGTTTCCCGAGAGCAGG
>NAGG01000748.1:0-57161 GCA_003031705.1 Calonectria naviculata | reverse complement strand
CCCCCCCTCCGCCCCACCACCAACGGCCTTATTCATCCACGAGGTGACTGGACGAGCCGAAGGATCACGGAATCCGAGCGGTCGCTAGCACCTGCGCTTGACGGGAAACGCGTTAGGTTGGCCGGCGACCTGTCCCCCTTGTCCATCCGTGCACCAGAGGCCACGTCTGACAGGAGACCTAACGGCGGAAGGCTTGAAATGAGAGATCCTCTGAGGCTGAAGAGCTGAAACGGCCCTTACGTACAGGGCCCCCAGAGACCATATGCCTGTTTGAGAGAGGGAGGGAGGGGGCTATGAATAGGCTCTCGAACGATGTCACGGTGCAATTCAGGCGCTAGCCAGTGGCGAGCGAGACTTGCCGAGCGAGGTGCAGAATATCGTTGATCCACTTGGAGGCATGGCATGGGTCGGCCGGCTCTGTCCCTGTTGACATGCATCTGGATTTTCTTCAACGGTTCATGGGACTGCCAGGCAGGGTGCCATTTGGCTTTCCTTTTTCCAATAGAGGCATGTCCCAAAGCGGCACAGCGGCCTGCCAGACGCCAGCTGAAAAGCAACCCATGAGCCTATCGACGTTGGGCCGGCATTTCTCGACTGGGCGAAAAGCCAGGATTGCTTGCCCGAGTTGTTGGCATTACCCTGGGAATAATACGAAGCTGACAAACAGGAAGAAGAAAGCCAAAAGAAAAGAAGAAAAAAAGAAACTTTTCGCCGATGGAAGGCATATTCTTATTCGTGACTCGCGCATTCAATTCCTGCCATGTAGAAAGCCTTCATCAAACTGTCTCGGTAGGAATCACACCCAGCCCAATAATTGATCCACCATCAACCGGGCTCGTTTGGATAAACAACCGAGGGTGAAAATCCTTTCCAGACCTGTTTCTGGGAAACACCTCGCTTGCAGCAGGCCAAGGTGCTAAAACCGCACACCTTCGTGTCCCGTGATGGGAAGAGCTATCCCTTTTGGTCGTAGTAGCGCCCCCTTGAGCTTCAGGCTAAGCCATGCTCCGACGGGCTTGACGGAAGCCACAGTCGGAGAATAATCTCGAACACCGTGCGCTCGACGTTTGGACGAAGCTGCCCTTCCTAGTTCCCTTTTTCGTCTTCCAATCCCGCCCAGCACCAGTGGGTTCGAGAAAACAAAAAAAAAACGTGGGAATCGGGGTCAAAGATCGCGGTGGAGCTGATATCCTCTGCCATGTGTCTTGCACCATCGCCATTGCATAAGCGTGCAGGCGACCCTTGGAACGCCACGAACCGGGAACAATCGTGGCCTGGCAGCTGTGCGTGATCGATCAGGAGCCCAGCTTGAGGCGAACAGGGTGGCCCTGAATTCAAACTAGACCCAAGGGCGTAGTGTAGACGGATCTCGTCCTCTCCCCACAGGTCAACATACGGTTGCCAAGTTGAGTAGGAGATGAACCCCATGGCGGTTAGCCTTGGGGGCCGACGTAGGATTATACAGCCCATTCCAGATAGCGAGCATTTATGTAACGGTAATAAAACAGGAGCGCCTAGTTCGTTTGCGGGCGGTTGATTGGCTCATCTTCAAAGATCCACGATATCGCTTGGCACATCTGTATCTCGCTTTGTCGCCGTCCTCTCAGTCCCCGGACATGGCATCATGTGCTAATCTCATTCGGCCCTGCAACCATCTAGCAGCCAATCCAGGTTACATGTTCTTGAATCCTTGAATCCAGTGGTGGAAATTTATCAACACTCGCCTTGCCGTCTTCGCACTTGCCTACTCGGCACTAGCCTCGACCCTTGTCGTCGCTTCATCCAGATCATTATGTAACGGTTGTGAATCAGGCGGTGAAAAAAAAAAGCTAGCATTGAATGAATGGGATGTTGATTTAGCCGCCAGGCTACGCGGCTTTCGGGTGACATGACTCACGAAGCGAGAGTGAGGTTCCGGGCAGGTATGTCACAAATCACTCATTTTGTGCGCAATGTATAGCTCCGGTTATGTGAAAAGCAGCGAATGAAGCGTCACAAAAAAGTGCGTAATCAATGTATTAAACCAGAGTCTCTACTGTGTCTTGGCAGTGTAATTAAAGCTGGCTAAGACACAGTAAATGCAGCGCAGAAAATGTCTGTATTTGGCAAGTCAACTTGGTGTGATTGTACTTTTCTCAGTCACTGCCGGGTAACGGCGTGAAATATTTCTCAAACCATTTAAATTTCTAATTTTCTCATTGCCAACATTAAATATCGACTCAAGCACACCGAGCACTTGGGGGTCATTTGGAGTTTTTATGCGTAAAGGCTTTTTTTGCTCCGTAGCAATTTGCCTGTGCTCAGGTTGGCTGTGATACCTCGAAACAGTCTGTGAAATCCTCCACATGTAGTATGGAATGCCCAATCCCAAATTTGTTGTTGGGCGTGTATGCTTTCGAGAGAGCCATCATGAAACAATTCCTTTAAGTTTCAAGAGCCTTTGACAGCCTTGAAAGATGGCTGTATCTTCATTATTCACAAACTTTGCTGTGGTTTATTCCAAACAAAATACAACAGCAGTCCTTACTATATCCCAAGCTTTCAATGTGGGGATTGTTTGTAAAGTAATCATTACTCTGGGTCAGAGCGGAAGGCTCCCAAAACTTTCGAAGCTATCGCCGATGGTGTGGGGCTAGGTCCTTGGTGTATCACCTCGAAAGAGCACATTGCCCTCACCTCGAACTAGTGTACAAAGAGAAAATTACTTCCAGAGAAATACAGCCAAGAATGGCATTAGCAGAAGATTCATGGGGATAGCCACATCACCCATTTCCTGGACGTAGTGTTGCTCGAGGCCACGCTAGCAAAACAAGATGAAAAAATTGATCCAAATTTGGAAAATTATCTACGAGGGCCAACAGTATCACCTTTATTGGTTGAGGAGTAAGAAGGAAACCTCTTGCTGGCGATATGTCTTCTATCCTGAGTTTAGGTCCAAGCTTCCCAACCCTCCTAGAGCTGACTCTCTTACGCAAGAAAACCTTGTAGCACTACTTCGGTTTCTGGATGATTCCGTAGGCTTCTACACGCCATCATAGTATTTTCTTTATCCTACAAACCTTCAGTCACGTGCCAGACTGCGAGACGGTAGGCAATGTTAATTGGCCGCGCATAGACATTTCTCAGCTCCATGCCAAGCTTGATGTGATGTAATTGAATTTGCAAGTCACTATAATTTGGTAATAGTGTAGTTTTCCTAGTTTCTCTGAAATTAAGACAAAACTGTTTCAACTAGTGTTTTGAGTAAGACTTTGGCCGTTCAACTGCAACAGTCATCAAGTTGTGTTGTCGTAGAAGTGGGTGATGGGGAAAAGAAGAAACCATGCTTTTTTTCAACTACGTCATTCATTAGCCAAAGAAGGAAATCTCGACATTACTACCAATAGCCACAGAGAATATGAATCAAAAAGACGCTGGCCAAGCCATATGGATAACTCGGCAATGCAATACGAGCTACTGGGCGCCACGCAGCCTGATCAGGCTATCAACTGGAAGGAAACAAGACGCAGAAGCTCCCATTCGCGAGCACGGACAGCCACTTTATGCACATGTCCCCCCATCATATCATGCAGTGCAATAGCATCATCAAATTGAAAAACGTGAGCGTCGTGATATGGATTCGCCAAGACTGTGGCTTTCAAGCTACCGCATGCCCATGCTGCAAGGCCACCACGATAGCAGCATTTCCATCCCAGTGGCAATTGGAGGCGAGAACTCAAGCTTGGATTTTTACGTGTGATGCAAGATGAATGAGCATTATTATGAATTGAATCATCCAAGAGGCCAAAAGTTGAATAACAGTGTGACCACACCGCTTGTAAGCTGAGTATGCGTACGCTATGCACGATTAGAATCAGCTACATGCGTCGCTCGTCTATGCAGTTGGCTGCAGCAATATTACTGCATACCCCGCTCCAGTCCATTCAGCTCGGCGTAGTGGCGCAGCATTCACGGCAGCAAATATTGCCTCATCACAGCAGAACTGGTGGTGTGTTGGGGTGGGCAAGGATATCATTAATCCCGGGTCTTAAATGTCTCCGGGGCTGTTTAGTGGCAATATGTCGTTCAAGTTTATCAAACTAAGCATAAAAATATGCTCTCACATCAAAGCGGCACTAGAAAAAAGACCTTTGTTTCCCAACCATAGACAAGCTACGTCCCTTTGTTTCTACTTGTGACGAGCATTTCTCTCCCCGCTTTGAAACATGGCACAACGGGTCAGGCAAAAGATGCAAAGCAGTAATGATCTTCTCAGCTCTATTGTTCTCCCCTTTCTTGGATTGGATGGAATAGGGACATGTGTCTGGAGAGTCTCAGCTGGCTTAGAATAACGAATGATATAACGGCCCCGGATGCAGCCACTCGTTAGTCGGTCCAAGTTACGCCGGCCCTCGTTGAATTCCTCACCCAGGCAAAAGCAAAGATTTTTAAGGCCACCAATGACGCAGAGATAAAAAGAAACGCCATCGAGCTGCAGGTTTTCGAAACGGCAAAGCCTGGAGGGCTAAGGCACACTTGGACTCGTGGAGCGTCACTAAGTGGTGCCTGATGTATCTCAGCCATTGACGCTGTGCTGACCGCTGCGTGGCTGAGATGTTTGATATTCTAGGTTCTGGAAGTGATGCAGGTCTGCGGCTGGCCTGTTTTGCCCGTATTCTGTAGAGCAAATACGGTGATCCTTGTACGCAGCCACGTCGTCAGTGCAACCTCATACAAAAGGCCGGGTCCCGTCATTTTGGATCATCTGCAGCCCTTCCCCGGCTCGTTCTTGGATCCATCTTGAGTCAAAGCTCTTAGTAGGGTCCTGAAAGGCGCCATTTGCTCCTAATGTTTTCTTCGTTGATGTTTGCTTTTCTTGTCGTTTTTGTTTGCAATGTTCAGTGCAAAACAATCTTTACCTCGCCGGCGCAGAGCAAGAACTCGGATTACGGCGCGTGGACGGAAAATCCAAGCTACGAAATAGACCAGCCGGTTACTGTTGAATGGGAGTCGAACTACACCAGATTTGATCTTTATTTATTGCTCACCTACCCACAAGAGGCCTCTTTCCAGCTTGCAGGTGTGGTGGCTTTCAAAAATGCCCCCTCAAAATCATGAGCTAGCTAATTCATTCATAGAAAACACCACTTCCAAGAACTTCCTGTGGACCGCTAGCCTAGATAATACGACAAGAAAGATTCCAGAAGGCCGAACCTATGTGTTTTGGTTCACACTGCATGCCTACAACAGCGACGATGAATGTGGATCATCAGAGAACGCCGACACGATATTTTTCAACATTACCGAGCCCAAGACTGGCTTCACCGCTCGCGAAATCGCCGGCATCACAGCCGGGTCGGTGCTTGGGGGATTGCTAATCATCGGCGCCGTTGGATTTTACATCCGGAGAAGCTTGCAAGATTTCAAAGGATACATGGCCTGGAAGAAGTCCCAGAGGCAATCCGACGGAGGATATAGCCAAAACACACACATGTCGCCGGCTTTGTCCAACCCGACGTATTACAGCGAACGGATGCGATCTTCGCTCGCGCCACCGGATTCTACAGTGGTTATGAAATCAGAGTTGCCGAGCACGAACGATGTATCGACTCCCCGTGAACTGGACATAGCACCAGCTAGATGACGATATACATCCAATATGGAATACAATCAACAATATGGTTATGCATCGGGAGAGTGTTGTGAAAGCCAATATTGGTCACGGTTCTCGAATCACAATATGGGAACAAAAGAATTGCTGGATGGAAAAAAACATACCATGTGATTGAATGCGAGGGCAGTCATTCCCAAATAAAATTATATCAAGCGATTATACGGTTGGTACGGCGATCATCTCAGGAGTGGCATAGATAAATGGAACTTGTTATGGAAAGCACAATTGGTCAAATTGGATCACCTGTATTCTTTTGTCTTCTTCTGTCTTGATACTGAACCTTACCCTCACACCACGAATTTGAATCCCGTAAACTCAGAAATTCCTCCCCCGAAGTCAGTGCCATTCCAATTGTTCAAGCCTTCCGATCCTCTGCCGAAACTCCATCGTCCAACCAAGCAACAATCGATGAAATGAACCCCTTAAGCACCAAACTATTGTTCTTCTGGTATGCTACCACATGTAGCACGTCTCTCGCTTCCTTCGGGGGGGAGTCGTCAAAGTTGCGCCTTAGGAGTTGTTGATCATGTCCCCAAGGTCGTTGAACATCTGCAGGAGCTCGGGATCCTCTAGCGCCTCATTGTTCTCGACGTTGGTGAAGGGATCCGAAGTTCCGACATTCTGGCCTTGGCTCGCCCGGGGCGGCATCGACGCGTTGGCAATGAGCTCGTCCCGTCGTTGGCGAACTCCTCTGAGCACCATGCGGACGCCTGCAGCGGTCTTGAAAAAGTCTGGTCGTCCTGCAGATTCGTTGTCACCGAATGCACCGAGTTGGAGCATGGTCTGGAGGGTGACGATGTCGACGTTGCACATGAGGATCTCGTCGGGCATTTCATACCCATCAATACGATTGAGGTGTCTGAATCGACCTCTGGCGACCAGCGAAACGAAATGGAACACATCCGTGCCGACGAGCTGCATCTTGTAGCGTTCTCGAAGCTCTCTGGCCATGTTCTTCCAACATGTCGAGCACCTCTCGGCAGGGTTTGCGAGGTCCACGGCGAGGTGGTTCTCGCAGACGCTCAAGACGTAGTTGAG
Organism: Calonectria naviculata; assembly: GCA_003031705.1. Lineage (NCBI taxonomy): Eukaryota > Fungi > Ascomycota > Sordariomycetes > Hypocreales > Nectriaceae > Calonectria > Calonectria naviculata. The sequence continues at coordinate 50,470 of NAGG01000748.1, read as the reverse complement.
GCGCTGAGAAGCCATCTCATCTACCAAATTTTGGTTGTCAAACCCGATCAGTTTGATGGATCTTTCTTCGGTCATGTTCTCCCTCATATAACCGATCAAGGCGATGATAGTGCTCATGATGGGTGATGGTCTGGTTTGCAGCTTAAAATCTTGTTTCGAAAGAGAGAAGTGTGCCGGGATGTTGGGTTCAGGTTCGAAATTGAGATGGAAGAGAAAAAGTTCCTTAGGTTGGGTTTTTTATGTTGTTCTTGGTCTCTACTGAGATTCTAATATTTATTTTGAGCAGTGATTCACGAAATTTGTATGTCATTCTTGTATTGACCAATTAATGATGGGCAACTATACTAATTATACAACAATTGACAGCATTCCAATAATGAAGGCTACTATTATTAAGTTATCGCCAGTTAAAAGAATGGGTGTTGAGAAAAAAGTGAGATCGACTTCTCTTCATTAGGGGCATCAGCAGTCAGAATTACGATAGTGGAGGAAATAATGAAGCATGCAGCACCCTGTGGGTCTATTCTAATCGGAAGCCGTTTGTTTCCCGTCCATTACAAAGTGGAGAAGGAAAATTCAGCATTCGTGGCTTGGTGACATTTACAATAGCGAGAATACACATCCAGAATCACCAGGCACTTCTGTTAGTTCTTCAATTAATTTGACATGCAGCTGAGATGTTCGGTGGTACGCCAATGCCATTCAGTATAGGATACAGATGCTGGTATGTAGTTACAATAAGGTAATACCGTATTGGACAGCACAGATGAGTTCAGGCATGACTCAAGCGCTCTATAGCGTATCTGCCTATAAGCTATTACTCAGCTATGCCGGGATATGCAAAATCCAAGCAGGTAAACTGAATACCATAAAAGTCCTGGTTCATGACGTAGCAGCTGCCCGAGGCTCTAGGCGCTTTGGTCACCCAGACCATTATTTTTGTAGCTATCTGACTACTTCTCGATGGCTATGTCGCTCGACATGGATCTATCGCGCATGCTTAGGCATCTACTTTATCAACAATCGGGCATGCTCCGTGACTTCGCTATGGCTTCTCTTTCTGATCAAATCGCACAGTCGCAAGGGCATTGCTCGCCGATTTTACCGTGCCTCAAAATTCTACGAGTGTTTGACAGGCCAATGTCCGTGCCGCCGCCAGTGTCATTGACCTACCCTTTGGCTAGCATACATCGCATAACGACACCACACCTCGGTTTCTTGTGAGTGGTACTTGCGACAGATGGCATGTTCTAGGCAGCATTAATGCCCTACACTACGGCCTCATGTAGTCGTACTTTCGGCGGGGCAGGGTTCCTGCGGCGGGCACTAGTTGTCACGGGAACGGGACAACTGGTCGTGGGGACTTGCGGAGAAGCTTTGCTGGTCTGGCAAAAATTAGGAGCTGGCAGCCAAGCGGTGTGTGTGGCCACACGGAGCGGGCTTGAGCTTGTGGGTTCGAGGTCCGAGGATGCGACTCGGATGAAATGTCGAGGGTTGAAGGGAGGCGATGCAGGGAGGGAGATGAAGGGTTGTGAGACGGTACGACATACACTGGTCGGTCAATCTGTGTCTCACGTCTGCCAGCCCTTTTCACTTATCCATCTATTTCAGCGTCAAACCTTCGAGGCCCTGTCCTCGCTGCAGCGCGAACCGTAGTCGACTGTCCAATGGCGCCGAGTCGATTGGTGGTGCCTGTAACAGGATGGAGACACTTGGACGTGGCGGTTACCATTGGCGCCAGCTCTGGCAGAGGATCGCAGGATCAGAAGCGCCCCCCTGTCCAGTCCGCATTTAACTTAGCCTGCAGGCGTAGCACCGGGTTTCATCTGATCTCGGCCCCCCACGGAGGAGGGCTGTAGATTGCCGTGCGATTTGGAGAAATTCGTCGCGGGCATCAAAAATTGCAAACAGCAATTGACAAGGCCTCGGAGCCCGCGGAGGGCATTAAAGGTGGCTGGGGGCGGCACTCGGCCGGGCTCAGAGCTAGGAACATGGTCGGACAAAGTACGAAACAAACGCGGGGCAACGGCGCTTAAGTTGGTGGGTGGTTCGGAGCTATGGCACGATGGTGGGCTTTTTTTATCGTGAGGGGAACACCGGGATAAACCCTAATAAGATGATTGGCATTGTCAAGGCCAGAATACAGTTTGATAGCATCCGGTCGGCGCTATTATAAGGCATATATTTTCCAATGTTAGGATGTGCCCTCAATCCTGCTACATTCTCATTCAATTTTGATGTCTTCCAACTTGTTTTATCCTTCGTCCCTCTCCGCGGTGGTGGGGGTGCACCAGCTAGGATCCCTGAATACGGGCTAGCTGTGAGCTGACAAAAGCATGGAAATCAGGCTTGCCACCAGACGACAAAACAGGCTGCAGTTATTCCAATTGCGCATACGGGCAGTTTCATGTCCGAGCAAGCCAGCGTGGCCGCAAGAGCACAGCTAGTTAGGGCTGAGGCTGCAGCTGCGGCTCGCCTGTGCTCTCTTCTTGGAGGCCCATGTGGAGGTGTCGTCATAGAAGCCATTCGTCATCATCACAAGTAAATTGTAGACTCTGCAGCGGCGTGTATACCCGGCACGCCTGGTGAAGCATCTACAGTTGAGTGACAAATCAGCACAGTGGTAAATGGCATTGAATCATCGTCAGCATCCCAGCCTCCTCCATTTCCCTCACATTGTCTCTGAATCTCTCTCCAGCCTCCCGTGTGCAAGACCCCGCTAGCGCCAGCGTCCCGAGAGCTTTGAGCCCAGCGCCTCGGGATCTCCAGCGGATCAGACCCCCCCTGTAGCGAGAGAATCCCGCAGAAGCAGAATCGCCCTGGAGGTGCCCTGTAGGCGCCCTAAACCCCCCCTTGGGAGCAGGCTGCCTCCCCGAAACCTGGCGGGGCAGGGTCTGGGTTGTCAATGATTTAGGCCCACCAAATGGATGATGGACACCCGCTCGGGTCAAAAAATGCGAGAGCGACGTCTGGCCACATCGACATTTCGTCAATCCCTCCACACAATCGCCTTCTTTCTTCCTCCACACCACATATCGTCATCATCCTCACCTCACCTTTGCTCGCCATCCAAGCCCGGATCGCAAGCTCTCTCTTCGCCCATTCTCGACGTCGCTTAGTGCGCATTGCGCTCTGCTCTTTCTCGCTTCTATATCATCATATATAACCGCCCGCTTTCAAGCAGCAACTACCTCAACCCCTCGGCCCGGAATCCCACTATCGCCATGCCTCCCGCGCCAAACCCCAACCTTCCTCTCCAGGAGAGGCTTTTGGCCCTCGCAAAGACCCTCCAGTGTATGTCCAGGCCTCTATCGCAACACAAAAGGCTTCTTGCTGACGTTTAACTTCTTTTCCTGCAGTTGCTTGGTTTGCTGGGTACGTAGTGCTGGCTATCGCAGCTCCTCCATCCGGCCTGTTCCGTGCTTGCAGATGCCCTCCATGCCCCCCCACTATGCCGACTGCGCGCATACCCTCAACTCAATCCCCCGCCTTGCTTTCCTCACTAATACGCTGGTAACCTCGAATGCGATGTAATACTAACATTTTTTTCCTGCTAGTCACCTTACGCTTATCCTCGCTACCTTCCGATACAGCTTCTCATGGCTCCGCATGAACTACTACGGTGGCATGGCCCAGTTCTGCTACCGCACCTCCTTCGTCGCCGCCGCTCTTACGTACGGCATCGTTGTTTATAAGACTCAGCGCGCCCGCGCGAAGACAAACACCCTCGGCCCCAACAGCTACATTGGTCTTCTCGCCGATGAGAACGTCCAGTATCTCGGTATGATTCCGCCCCAGCCCCTCAATGCGCTCCCCTCTTGTCTAATCTAGACTAACCGTATACTCTAGCCATGGCCCTAGTCTGGCTCTTCTCCCCCCAGTACCCCCTCGCTCTCCTGCCCTACTCTATCTACTCTGTCTTCCATGTCGCCACTTACAGCCGCGCCAACTTGATCCCCGTTCTTTTGGCGCCTAAGCCCGCCCCCGAGGCCGACGGTGCCGCCTCTCCCAACCGCAAGCCCGCCGTCCAGAGCCCTCTGGCCGACCAGATTGGTGCTTTCGTCAAGGAGTACTACGATGCTTCCATGTCCGTTGTTTCCAGCCTCGAGATCCTCCTCTGGATCCGCATCCTCTTGTCCGCCATTTTCTTCCAGCGCCGATCTTGGATCCTCATCACCCTGTACACTGCTTTCCTTCGCGCACGCTACAGCCAGAGCACCCACGTCCAGACCTCTTTCTCTCACCTCGCCGCTCGCATCGACTCTCTCGTCGGCGCCCAGGGAACTCCCCCTGCCGCCCGCCAGGTCTGGGGCATTGTTAGGGACACTGCCCGCCAGTTCCATGATGCCACCGACGTTGGCAAGTACCTCAGCGGCGCAGCCCCCGCCAAGAAGACCTCGTAAGAGGTATCACGCATCCGCACGACTTGGACAATATCTTCAGTGCGCCGAACTGCGTGGCCCCAGGATTTCTACATGAACGAGATATGACAAAAAAGCGGACGACGACGCTGCGCCGCTTCAACCAGAATTCATGACGAGGTGGGGTAAAGAGCAGGCGTTGGATCAGCAAAAAGTGATCGGGTGGGGTTGTGGACGGCCCCATGGAAGCGACGGGCTGCGGGACAAAGAGCGAGAAGACGGCGGAGTCTTCGCCATGCCCGTACTTGGTTTCATTGCCTTTTTGAAGCTTGTGTTATTCAGAAGGCCTCATCATTGCCGGAAGCTGTTTGGTGGGATGGAAAGAGGCTCGTCTGTATGCATTTGGGATTGGGTTCTTTTTTTTCTGGCTGGGAACGGGAGAAATGGGATACGCGACGTGCAAATGGATTTTCCCCGGTGTTGGGAGCATAGCTGTATCACTCTGGGTTTTGCCGACAGCCTAATTTCTTTCAATTGAGCCCTAGTTTGCCTATCAACTGCATCTTGTCTTGTGTGTCTTGGCGAAGTGGACTTGTGCCGTATAGTTACGAAAGCCAATTTGTTACTGGCTGAGGTGGCGCGTTTCGTTGTTCCCTGTCCTACTTTGATACACGTTCTCCGCCTGTCTTTTCCTTGATATTAGCCAAGTCGTCATCCTCGTCATCCTTGTCCTCTGCGAAAATCGGTCTGGTGGCCCAAGTCGCGTGAGGGGCCTGGTCATTGGTCGTCATGTCCATGATGCTCAGGACGAGCTGATGGTGGGGCAGCTCAACCCATGACGTCTTGTGTCGCCAAGCTGACCGGGTTCCTAGCGCAACTCTCTTTGAGCAACTCTCATTTCGCAACATCATCAAAACGCCCTCCTGCGCAAGTCGACTGGGCTGCCACGAAAGCCCTGGAAACTCGCCGCGAGGTCCCGAACGAACCAACACGGACTCTGAGACTCTGCGATTATGGCGTCGCTATTGAGACAAATCGTCGCCGGGCCTAGGAGTCGCCACCCTGAAGCAGGCTTGGATCTCTGCTATGTGACGGACAACATCATTGCCACGTACGTACGCCCTTGCACCAGCTGCGCACCAGCTGCGTGTGTGTTTCTCCGGGCCCTTTCTTGTTTCTGGAGCTTGGGACGATAGCTTTACTAACTGCGACTCTTGTAGATCCGGTCCATCGCAGACGTACCCCCAGCTCGCATACCGAAACCCGCTCGACCAGCTTGTCAAGTTCCTCGACTCAAAGCATGGAGACGACTGGGCCATTTGGGAGTTCCGCGCCGAGGGCACTGGATACCCCGACGACGCTGTCTACAATCGAATCTGGCACTACCCTTGGCCCGACCACCACCCACCACCATTCCGCCTGATCCCGTTGATCATGGCAAGCATGCGCAATTGGCTCCATGGTGGCGACATAAAGGACAAGCATAACCAGTCCTCGGACGAGCGCAACAAGCAAGATGCGGCGGACCGAGAAGAGAAGCGAAAGAAGCGAGTGGCTGTAGTCCACTGCAAAGCTGGCAAGGGAAGAAGTGGCACCGCCAGCTGCAGCTATCTCATCGCTGAGGAAGGCTGGACACCCGAAGATGCCCTCACACGGTTTACGGAACGCCGAATGCGACCCCAGTTTGGTGCTGGCGTTTCCATCCCTTCACAGCTCCGCTGGATAGGTTATGTGGATCGTTGGACGCGCGGTGGAAAGAAGTATGTAGACCGTCCATTTGAAATCGTCGAGATTCATGTATGGGGCTTGCGCAGTGGCGTCAAGGTTGATGTCGAAGGCTTCGCGGATGAAGGAAAGCGAATCGAGCACCTCCACACGTTTAAAAAGTCTGAGAGAATCCTGGTGGACGGGACAGAGCCTGAGGAGGGCAACATCAGTGATGTGATATGGGAGATGGCTGGGTATCCTGCCAGCAAGGTAGCTCCTAAGGTCCCCGAGGGAGCAGCTTTCGCGGAGTCGGCAAATCCCAAGAGCAAGTCATCGGGATCTCCTTCGTCAGAGGATGACAAAGGGCAAGACAAGTCCAAGACAAAACTTCCATCACGCGGAAAGTCGATCAAGAAGCGAGGCACAGACCTTCTTCACAAAGTCTCTCCCAGTGACAAGCTCAAATCTAAGACCGGCGCCAGCTCTGGAACTGCCGCCAATGGAGACTCGTCCGACACTGAGCCAGGCGGCATGGCTGTTATATTAAAGCCAAAAGAGCCTATCCGCCTTGCCAACAGTGACGTCAACATCTCTGTGGAACGCCGAAACAAGACGCCCAAGAGCATGGGACTCACCATGGTGACAGCAGTCGCCCATGTGTGGTTCAACATCTTTTTCGAGGGCCAGGGGCCCGAAAACGATGGAGTAGCTGCAAGCAGCGGCGTTTTTGGCATCGAGTGGGACGCTATGGATGGCATCAAGGGGTCTAGCCGCAAGGGAACTCGCGCATTCGATCGAATTGCCGTTGTGTGGAGAACGCCTGGAGCTGATAAGGAGGAGACTCAAGATCAGCAAGAGCAGGGCGAAGTCATCGTGGAGCCCGGCGAGGATGAGCCTGTCCCTGATACCGCTGCAGCAAACTGGAAGGGTGCAAGTGACGGGAATGCCGAGAAAGACCTGGGGCTTCGAGTGCAACGTACCGAAAGCGCTGACGTGAGCAAAGCCAGCAGCATCAAGAGCCTTAAAGACAACAACACAACTGAGAAGAAAGACCCAACAGACGATACATCTATCGAAAGCGTCAAGACCAGTGGGCCGGCCGGTGAGGAGCTTAAACCGGGCGAGGAAGAGGGCAAGGAGTCTGGGAAAGAACAAAGCAAGGAAGAAGAATCAAGTGCGAAGAAGGTAACGCAAGAGATTTCAGAGGCATTTGCAGCGACAAAGGCGGAAACGAAAAGCAAGGAAGAGCAAGATAAAAAGCAGTGATATGGACTTGGCATACCAGTCTGCTTTAAACAACAGCAAGTGTTTTTCAATACAGCATCATAGCGTCAGACCTTATTGCATAACACAGAATCAATAATGAAATTTCTGGTCACCAAAAGCAAACTCGAGATTAATAACAATCATATTTGCGATTATCCATGTTGTCATATCGACTTGAGAACATAGGTATGAGTTCTAGAATATTTTATCAAAAATGATCCCCAGGCAATCGTGAGAATATTACGCCGTTTACTCTAAACTACCAGCGAAGAAGTAAATGCAATGACTTGTGCAATAGCACATAGAGCAACAAGAAGCATTCAATATAATCAACATAGGTTCACTCTAGTCACATACTCCAAGAATAGACATTTTGGTATCTGGTCATAAGTGCAAACGGTGAAGAAGAAAAGCCACGCTTTTGCGGAAATCAAGATGATTGTAGTTCAAAGAGCGGAACTGGTCGCGATCAAATCCCATAAACACATAATCATGCCTCAAACAGTACACATTAGGCTCAAACTCAACATCTCGATGTAAATTCTCAAGTTTGTTGCTCGCAATTCGTCATAGCAACCAAAGCAACGGCTGTTTCACCGCTGTCAATTGTTGGTTTTTCCTAAACGCTAATGGAATGGGTATCTGAAGTAAGGGTATAGATAATAAATACGGCATCAACGTGGCCAAGCCAAGACATCAATAATGCCTTCCTCTGTTGCCCCTATAGTGCCGCTCGCCTCTATACCCTCCGTACCCACGACGATGGTTGCCCCTCTCCCTGTGACCATGGTCGTGATATCCTCCTCTGTGGCCGCCCTCGTGCTGGGGTGGCTGGGGGATCGGCTCTTCCACCTCGACCTCGTACTCTTCGAATTCTTCCTTAAAGTATTCTGTGACAATCGCCTGCTCCTGGCGCGCGCTGTCGGGATCAAACACGAACCGCATTGTACCGTCTTGCCCGCGTGCCGACCGTCGTCCAGACGCGTCTCCGGGCCAAGATCCCGTCGTCGCAGGTGACGTATCTGAGGCGGGCGTGGAAGGCTGAGGATCTTCGGCATCGCACCGGGTGCAAAAGTGCAAGTAGCGGGGCTCAAATGCCTTTTCAAGATCGTTATTAAGGCGGATCTTGATGTCAATGATCTTGTTAAGATCAAACTGAGTTCCCAGCTTGGTCGACTTGGGATGCTGGGCGTACAAGTCCAGTATATCCAGCATGGTCTCCATGACGGCGCCACGGTGGTACTGGGGTCTCTTCGCTGCAAACTCGTGCACTTTTTCGAGATGCTCCTCCCGCATCAGTGCCGTCAACTCGACAACGGCCATGACCATGGAAAAAGTCGTGCGCTTGATGGGGACAAAAGTCTTGTACATGTCGATGCACATGGCGTAGGCGGTGGTGAAAAACTCCTTGCCATGCTCTTTTCCAAGCATACTCCGGACGACCTTGACAAGCAATTTTTGTGGATATCGGGTTCTAAAGTCAAATCCAATCGTCTCTAGGATTAGACGCTCCAGGCAGATGATTATTTTCCCGGGAGACTCGAACATCTAAGCGTGGTTAGCCCATATCCAGCAGCCAAAAGTCAGTCCACGTTGGTTGCGTACCTTGTCATCAGTGGCCGCCGGCTTCTCTGGGTTCTTAACATTGTACGCAGCGGCAAGAATTTCCTTGGACTTTTTGATGGTGTCTTCCACCTTGCAGGCCACAAAAAGCGAGGCGAGGGCGGCGTCTTGGTAGTTGTATTCGGCGTCGCGGAAGTTGAGTCGAAACTTGTGGAAATAAGTGCATGCGGTATCGAAAGAGCGCACGGGTCTAGCAATGTCAGTATCAAATTGCAGATACAGGCCAAAAAATGCCCTCCAGATGCGACAGAACTCACAGTTGCAGGTACTCCCGGACATTCTCAATCAGCTGCACACCTTGCAGCCGATAGCTGTCCTGTCGCGCCGGGTCGCAGCCATTGTCTTTTAACAGCCGCCGAAGCTTGAGTTCTGTGGTATATTGGTTCGAGCTCGAGATGAAGCCAGGATGAGGTCCGATCTTGGCGAGAGCGTCCTCGTTTGCATTGGCTGGTCGTTCAGAGTCTGCGGGCGCCATCGTGATTCGAGCGACGGGTTTGGGCGGTCGTCAGTTCAGCGTGGGTAAGAAAGGGCCCGCGGGTTTCGTGTCGCGTGTATCTCTGCGACTATGGTCTTGCTCGTCGTGGTAGTCGTCCGGTGCGGTGGAGGTTTGCCTAGGCAAAAAATGGTGAACGGACGTGGGGAAGGCTGCAGAGCTTGGAGCTCAGCCGAAATGTCGTCGGAGTAGTTTTACGTTCCACTGCTCGTATAGATGAAGCATCTGGTTCTTAATTCATAATTAGAATAGAAATTTGGCGAAAAGCAAGGCGTTGTGGTAGAATGCGATCCCAAGTCTCAAAGTTCGTCATGGCAGAGATGGTGGATGGCAGCTATGTCGTGACAAGGCTGAGAAATTGATGTGGCGCTAAAGCTTACCTGAGCACAAGCCACATGGTCACCAGCCACAGCTAGGATCAGCCTTGTTGTCAATGCTGTGCATCCCAACAGACAGCTTCTTGATGTGTGAATTAATTCAATCATGGTGGTAATATGCACTCTATAAAGAGACTTTTGGAATATAATTATATCCTTTAATTAATTATGATGTTGGCTGTGCATCCAAAACGAGGCAATCCGATCGACAGTTTTGTTTGGATTAATTGAGGAGCACAAATATATGAAACAGAAGATCAGGATTATCACACCTCGCCATACTGAAAAGGTTAATATACGGACCCATTGAGCCCGGGATTATATGGGAATAATAAAACTATCCCTGAAGATCTACTGTTTTCAAATACAACATGGATGAAAGTTTCACTTTCATCCCACCTACCCTACAAACCGACACTGTTTCCATGAAATTTACACGCTTTGGGGGAAGCGCCAAATACAGTTATTTTTATCCTTCAAATAATTCTACTCAAAAAAAAAAATCTTTAATTTTGACTTCTCATCCTGCATGGTGGTAATCTAGAGCCAGAAACTGGGTGGTGGTGTCGTACTGGATGAGTGGACCTCGAACATGCACAACCCCTGGATTGATAAATGTTTACGTCGCCCGTTTCAGAGGGTGGCAGGAAAGGAAACAATGTCAAAAGGACCCAAGTAGAAATGATTCATAAAACACTTTTTATGACAAGTCAATGGATTACGCCGAAAAAAAGAGACAAAGGACAGTGAAAATTCCAGCAGTCGAAAGGCATCAGCCTTCATCAAGGAGGGTCGTCAACGTCAAGCGGCACAGGGCTAATGCATAATCACAGAGATGACGAGGCCTCTTCGCCAAAGTCAGGACACTAGGATCGGCAAACCAAATTTTCATGCGGGGATTGAGGCATAATTCACAAGCAGGTTGGGGCAAGAAAAGTGGCTTCAGCTTATACTATTTTTCACATCTATCTTTAGCATAACATAACCGGATGCTCGGTGGAAGTCGGCGGCGTCCGTGCTCGTGAACAAATAAGCGAGAGGCCAAGCACTTCCCTCCTGTGGAGACTTGCCCAGGTCAGTTTCACATTTATCGAAGAAACAGAGTCGGGGATATAACTGAGGTAGGCGAGTTAGTCGGGATGTCTCTCGCAGGGGTTATCGCGGATATGATATCTTACCGGAATAAATCAAAACGACGCTCAAAGGGCCGATTGCCACCAATGATGATCCAAACTCTTCAGCATCAATACTCGAGCGCGGGGTATATGGAAAGTTGATTGTTGTGGTTCGAGTTCGGGTCTGAGGATGTTTGAGATTGGCTGGACTCGTCATTGTGTGGAATGGCCGGAATTGGAAATTTTTTCACTCAAGGTCCGTCGACGAGACGGTAGGAGAGTGGTATGCGCCATCCAGAGGCTCGGCGAAGGGCAGGGGAATAGCGACAGCCAGGGTGGCAAAGGCGACGGCGAAGAAAGCAGAGGCGTTCATTTTGACGGTGGTTTGTAGAGAAGACTTGGTGAAGAGATAAGGTTTGATATAGTAGTGTGACCGTGTTAATGGGCGGTTGCTGAGCTGGGGTGGTGTGGTATCGCGAAGTGACTTCAAAATTCAAGAAAGAAAAATGCGGGTATGGCAGCGAAGAGCAGAGTCAATGAGAGAAGTAATGAAATGGAAGTTTTGTGAACCTTGCTCGCAGAGCTTGGTAAGGAATGTCTTTTGGTATTTGGATGAGAGAATGTGAGTTGGTTTGGATGAAAACAAACCAGCAACAAGAGGCGGTCGGGTCATCGGTTTTGAAGACGGAACATCGGTCGAGCGACAAGGGCTTGAACGACGGAGTCGTCACCAGAGAGTCGTCGTCAGCCCGATTCGCGTCGTGGGGAATAAAACAGGAGACTTGCAATAGCCGGGATGGGGACATGGGGGGCACTCCACCGGGGTTTCAACAAGTTTCAGAGAAGGACGAATGGTTCGTGGTTGATGGGATGGATTGTCCGTTTTTGCCGCTAGTCGGGACTAAATTGCATGTCACTGCCACATATGGCTATGTAAAGGAGAATGCATATTGCCATGTATTAATGAAAAGTGCCGGTGGCGGGAGAATATTAGCGCATGGCTGCCGCGGCCGAGTGCGAATGTCTTGTCTCCTCGTCGACTGACGTTGGTTGCATCCATTGTCGTTCCAGCAGGAATGCGAAAGCTGCAAGACGTACGCACGGTGGGAATACGCGTACCCAGCGACTGGGGCGGGTCTACTGCGTGCGAAGATGCGGAACATTTACTACGCCGTCTGGGCCAATGGGAGGCGTCTGAGCGGACGGGGCTGCACCTTGGGAGGTCAGCTCCGCCTGTCCCGCGCGACGATGCAGGGACTCTGACCAGACAAGCTTGACGTGAAGCTATTGTCCTGTCCATCTTTCATATTGTTCCTTCATTACCCCACGGAGCCCAAGACATCCAAGTCGCGACAGCGTTGACGAGTCCTCGTGCTGCTGCGCCCGGCACGACGCCATCAAATCTCCCAACCGCCACCCATCCGCCGCGATCATCATGTATCCCTCGTCGCTGCTTCGGCTGGCGGCCCTCGCCCTCGCTACCCACTCCTCCTATGCGTCCCGCATCCGTACCGCTGATGACGACTTCGATGACACTCCCCTGCCCCTCGTTATCTGGCACGGCCTGGGCGACGCTTTCAACGCCGACGGCATCAAGCAAGTAGGTGAGCTCGCCGAGGCCATCCACCCGGGTACGTTGGTCTTCAACGTCGCCCTCGCCGCCGATGGCAACTCGGACCGCAAGGCCACCTTCTTTGGCAATGTTTCCGCCCAGCTCGAGAGCGTCTGCGAGGCCCTTGCCGCCCATCCCATCCTCTCCACCGCCCCCGCTGTCGACGCAATCGGCTTCTCCCAGGGCGGCCAGTTCCTGCGCGGCTACGTCGAGCGCTGCAACTCCCCCCCCGTCCGCAATCTCATCACCTTTGGCAGCCAGCACAACGGCATTTCCCAGTTCAAGAGCTGCGGCACCACTGATTGGCTCTGCAAGGGCGCCATGGCCCTCCTGCGCTTCAACACGTGGAGCAGCTTTGTTCAGTCGCGCCTCGTCCCTGCCCAGTACTTCCGTGACCCCGCGGACTACGATTCCTATCTCGAAAACTCCAACTTCCTTGCTGACATCAACAACGAGCGGGAGGAGAAGAACCCTACTTACAAGGAGAACATTGCTAAGCTGTCCAACTTTGTCATGTACATGTTTGAGGAAGACACCACCGCCATCCCCAAGGAGTCGTCCTGGTTCGAGGAGGTCAACGGTACCGAGACTATCCCTCTGCGAGCCCGCCCAATTTACCAGGAGGACTGGCTAGGTCTCCGCGAGCTTGACCGTAAGGGAGGCCTCACGTTCCGATCCATCACCGGTGAGCACATGCAACTCACCGAGCAGGTGCTTAACGAAACCATGACCGAATTCTTGGGCCCCTACAAGAAGTTCAAGTCGGCCTCCACTGGTGATTTCCAATCAGAGGAGCTCTAGGTTTGTCAGTATACTTGTGTGATTTGATCGTTTCTTTATATTATTTCCGGGATATGGCTCTCTAAGATTGGAAATTGGACATTGTACATGGGATTCAACGGGTCGGTGCTAGCGTGTCAATACCACATCATCATCAATAAAGTGATAATTCTGCAACGCAAACTTTGACAGTTCTATATCTTATCTTTTGTCTTTTCTTTTTGTATTCACCCAACGCCCAACACCAGTGCCCTGATTATGCGAGGTATCAATCCATAGACTTCTTCGCCACCGCCTTCTGCTTCCTCAACCTGCTCTTGCGATCCGAGATCTGCTTGTCGAGGTTCTCATCGTTACCCTCAGGAAGCTGCTTCTTGGCCTTCTTCTTGGGTGCGGGGGACTCGGTCTCCTCCTTGTTCTCAAGCGACTTTCTCTTCTTGCCAATGTTGGCCTTCTCGGCAGCCTTGATGGCCTTGGCCTCCTCATCCTCGGCGACGACATCCTTCTCGTCCACCCAGAGCTCGTCGGTGAGCCAGATGGGCAGGGCGGCGGTCTCGGGACCCTTGATGTAGACGCTCTTCATGTTTCGCCACTTCTGGGGGACCCACTTCTCGATCATGGCATTGACCACGGCATCGACGTTGTCGGCGATCTGCTCGGCAGTCCAGCCGGAGTAGCCAATTCGGATAGCGGTGTTGGTCGTGGGGGAAAGGCTAACAAGGGCGGCGCCGATGGCCTTTTCGATCTCCTTGGCAATGTTGGCGGGTGTGCCGGCGTTGACCTCTCCCTCGGTCTTCTGTCGCTTCTGCTTCTTGCCATCAACCTTGGGGACCTTGGCCTGCAGGACAACCGGGATGGGTCGCTTCTGTGTGGTCTTGTAGAAGGTCTTGCCCAGAACCTTGGGCAGGCGGTTAACTATACGGTCATCGGCGAGGAAAATGTCGTGCTCAGAGAAAAGCTTTCTCTGCGCCTCGTACTGGCCGAACTTGGCCTTGAGCTTTCCAAAGTCGATAACTCGAGTAATGCGCTTTCCAAGCTCGGCAGGGAACTCCTCCGATGCGACGATGTTCTTGTACGCGCGCTGGGGCTCGGCGGTGATGAGGCAGATGGTGGCAGACTCGTCGGTGTTCAGGGAATGAGGAAGGACAATCTTGCCGGGCTGGAGGCGGGCCTTGTCGGCAATGTGGCGCTTGGTGGTCAAGGTGAGCCAGACAGGGGTCTCAAGAGGCTCATCGGCATCCTCGAGAAGGTTGCGCTTGGAGGATTCCTCAGACTTTTGCTTGGCCGCCTTCTTGATGTGAGCTAGGAGCGCCTTGGAGGCTTTCAAGGTCTGCCATCTTCGTTAGTCGTGCGGGTGGATATGCGCAAAGATAGAAAGCACAAACCTGGTCTGGGTCAATTGAGGCCACGGCTTTCGAGCCGGCAACAACAACATCTTTTGAGGGCGCCATTGTCGCGATCGCGAGATGTCTGCTTGGATGTAGAATCTCAGGATCTTTTGATAGTGGGGGCTCTTATCGGCGCTGGAAAATCCAAATTTTTTTTCGCGGTCGGTGGTTGGCGGCCGGAATATGCAGCCTCCGGGCTCCGGTCTTGGCGCTAGCGGCCAGGCTCCATCAACCTGACCCCAGTCACCTTGCCTAGTCATCTCTATGGCCTCATATGTGGTGCAACCAGCATAACTGATCAGTATCGACTTTGAGGTATAGAATTAAAAATCCTCTTGTAATCTTTAAACTTATTGCAATAACTTTGAGGATTTTTTTGCCCTGGTTGCTCTGTCAAAATTATTGAACTACTCCTCGTCAGGACACAGCCATAACTCTTGGTGATATGGCTCCGGCGGCACAAGACGCCGCCCACCGAAGGGCTTCGTGTGAGCAATGCAGTAGGGAGACCGTCATTTGAGCTTGGACACCTCGTACTGACCTACGGAGGACAAAAGAAATTAAAATGTGATGGCGAAACCCCACGATGTGGAAGGTGCGTCAGTGCCGGTGAAAGCTGCGAGTATTCGGCTCGTTTGCCTATGGGGAGGCCGAAAAAGCGAAAAGTTCAGCTTGACGGGGAAGCGCAGACAGGGGACTCGAGCGCGACGAATATAACTCCTCCGCTGTCTGCCGAGATAGACATGTCCAGCGAGTTAAATGGGGATATGGACTTGAACGAGTTTGAGCTTGGTCCAAATAACGAGTTCGACTCTAGTGTCGAGCAAAACGTATGGGGGTATGTTCCATCGAGTCCAAAATTGAAAGCACTGTCTAACCCTTGTCCTTAGCTGCGAGACGAATGTCTCTACTGACGCAAATTTGACGCTCATGGGCTTAGATTCTACATTTGAGAAAACCTCATGTTCTTGTCTGGCTAGTATATATCTTTGCCTTGAGGAGACGCGGGCCCCCCAGCCCGCCCTGTTTTCGTCTGGAATCGAACGACTGCGGACCGTAATGTCAAGAGCAGCGAGCATTATTCAATGCCCCGTCTGCCCAACTCAGTTTGTCTGGGCCATGCAAAACTCCCAATTGTTAAACACATTGTTGGCGTCGATCGCGGAGAGTTTTCGGAGACTTGTCCAATCCATCGACGATGAGGCTCTGCGTGCGGAAAACAACAACGAGACCAAAACTCTATTCATAAGCGAGACACAACCGGGAATCTCAGACCTCCAAACCAGAGATACAGGCTCTGCTGCATCGGGACTTCCTGTGAGTCTCACACCTAGGCAATGGGCATCTTTTGCAAAGGGTGTTGTGAAACAGGAAATTTTTGGCTCGGCTGGTTCCTCTGTGCCATCTTTTGCAACGCTGCTTGAATTGACGGAAGAGAGACAAATTCGCTGGCACTCTGGGTTATTGCCCAGTGCATGTGCTGGTTCTAGCCACCATCATTTTCACGGCGAAGGCCAAACTAAAGAGCCCCTCTGCGTGATGTTTGTGAAGCATACTAAGGGCATCATTAATCAAATCCAGCTCGATACTTGAACGTCGGATGATCTTTTTGCGGGAGGCTGTCTCACGCTGGTGTCTGAAATGCAGTTCAAGAGTCGTGCGTGTTGGATCTCTCAGAGATTGCTTCTGAATTGTCCGGCAGCATCTATTTGGGCGATTGCACTCACTGTAATCTCCGACTGTCTCGAAGAAACCGTGCCGAACCGCAGGAGCGCATTCCTGATTGGCCAGAAGACATGACTAAGTTATGAAACCGCATGCGGAAGATATGTCTAACATGTATCCTGGGCTACCGTTTCCACATATTACAACAACAAGCTTTTACAATGAGGCCGAGTTGTACGGATGGCGAAATTTTAGGCATAAGGAGCTTAATATCCGAGATTTGCGCTCTACGTTTTCAATTGCACTTTTGTATGGAGGTGGCGGCGCGGGAGGCAGAGCAGGGTTGGAGATGTTTGTTGATGTGACGGATTGAGGCAGCAACCAACGTTGGGTGGGATATTGTGTCTAATTAACGTTTACTTACCCTATGTTTATTTTTGAAGATTCTGTAGATGTGGCCTGTAGATCAGCGAAGGGGGGTTTGGTCTCTCGTGGCAATATCAAATAGCATCACGGATGGCCCACTCTTTAGTGTAGTGTATCAATCGCAAACCCGCATCAAGAAATGCGGATTCAGGGGTGGACGAATGACGGGGCCGTCCCGTGTCACTGGGCGTATCCGCACGTGGCTGTTGATGAGGCTTAAACCGGTTGGGTATCCCAAGACAAACGATGAGACAGCTCCGTGTGCCGGAAAAGGGTGGTCTGAGGGAACATCATTTCCACTTTTGGGACACCTGTTCCGGTCTAAAGATGGTTTTGGCAAAGATCCCACGCTCCCAGCCTGTGAATGGTAGTTTGATACCACTCCTGGGTTTTCCAACCAGGCCCTCCCACCCAAGCCGGGTTGCGGTTTACAGAACAAACAGTCAACCGCTCTGGCAAAAAGTAAGGTGCTACTATTTGGCCGATAAGCCATTCGAAAGAGGCATTCCTTGGCATCGGAATGTTTTAGATGATCTTTACTGTCTTGAATGATGTCATTCCTATTGATGTCCACTTTGGCTGTGTATCCCTTGTTGCTACCGTCTGAGCACCATACGCATTCCGTGGTGATTGCCCATGGATACAGATGTTCTACAACAAGAACAGACAGAGTTGATTGCGTATATAAGAGATGGATGGCCGCCCCGAAGAGAAGATTTCCTCCACATCATCTCACGCACAAACACTTTTTTAGCACGCGCACTGGCTGCTTGCTGCTTTTGTTTATATTTTTTTTATTGGTAACTATTAATAACTATTGCAAATATGAGGTCGTATTTACTTCTCCCGTTACTCTTAGACAGCGTTATTGCCGCTCCAGCTGGCAATAACGCTATCCTAGAGGAGCGCGAGAGGGCTGGACCTGAAGCTCGAGCAATTAATGCAGTCTCCGACCCTTTCGGGTTTGGCGGCCTTATTAATGGATTGCTGGTCAGCTCCAGCTCGAGCAAGGCAGGTACGACAACCACCGCCGCCGCCGCGGCTGCCACTAGTACCGCGAAAGGCACAACTGCGGCCGCAGGAGCGTCGACAGTCAACCCTCTGAATGTTGCAAATGCAATCAATGGTCTGCTGGTCGGAAATGCAGTTGCACCATCTCAGAGCACCACCCTCGTTGTCGTCGCGAGCAACAGCGCCGGGAACATTGTCAACGCCGCAGCCACCGCCGCGGGAGTTGGCACTATCGCTTCCAGTGCTCTCGCCGCAGGCCTCAACTTAGGCGGCACTGTCAATGTTCTTGGGGGAGGTGGTTCGGGCGGTTCAACAACCGCCGCCGCCGCCAATCCCACCACATCTGTCGCCGCCGCCTCCGTCGCCGCTGTCAAGACTACCACTACGGCACAAAACATCGTCGAGAACCTCCTGTGCGGTCTGTTTGGTGGCTGCAGTGCTGGTTCCAGCGCTACCTCTGCTTCCACCGCCAAGACTACCACTGCTGCCGCCGCTGCCACTACGAGCAATGCCGCCCCTGCTGGCACTACAAGCAACGCCGCCGCTGTTCCTTCAAGCAGCAGCGCTGCTCCCGTAGTTGCTTCATCTAGCAGTGCTGCTGGCGCAGGCTCTCAATCTAGCAGTGCTGCTGGCGCAGGCTCTCAATCGAGCAGTGCTGCCGGTGCGGGCTCTCAATCGAGCAGTGCCGCTGGCGCAGGCTCTCAATCTAGCAGTGCTGCCGGTGCAGGCTCTCAATCCAGCAGCAGTGCTGCTGCAGTCAAGCCCACCACCAGTGCTGCTGCAGTTCAGCCTACTACCACCGCTGCTGCTGCTGCTCCTAGCACCAGTGCTGGCAATGTCGTTGAGAACCTTCTATGTGGTCTGTTTGGCGGCTGCAGTTCTGCCTCTACATCTAAGACTACCGCCGCCGCCGTTGTTTCAAGCAGCAGCGCTGCTCCCGTAGTTGCTTCATCCAGCAGTGCTGCCGGTGCGGGCTCTCAATCGAGCAGTGCCGCTGGCGCAGGCTCTCAATCCAGCAGTGCTGCCGGTGCAGGCTCTCAATCCAGCAGCAGTGCTGCCGGTGCGGGCTCTCAATCTAGCAGTGCTGCCGGTGCAGGCTCTCAATCCAGCAGCAGTGCTGCTGGTGCAGGCTCTCAATCTAGCAGTGCTGCTGCAGTCAAGCCCACCACCAGTGCTGCTGCAGTTCAGCCTACTACCACCGCTGCTGCAGCTGCTCCTAGCACCAGTGCCGGCAATGTTGTTGAGAACCTTCTGTGTGGTCTGTTTGGCGGCTGCAGTTCTGCCTCTACGTCTAAGACCACCGCTGCCGCCGTTGCCTCTTCTAGCAGCGCTGCCGCCGCTTCTAGCAGTGCGGCCAGTGTTGGTGGAGGAAGTGCTTCTTCAAGCTCCAAGAGCAGTGCGGCCACTGTTCCTACCACTACTGCTGCCAACCCCTTGGGAGACCTTCTTGGCGGATTGCTCGGTGGAGGAAATTCCGCCACCACTGCCAAAGCCAGCACGACCGCACCAGCGGCTAGCTCTGCTCAGACTTCTGCTGGTACCGGTGCATCAACGGTTGCTAACCCCATTGGAGATCTTCTTGGCGGTCTGCTTGGTGGAAACGCTGCTACCACTGCAAAGACCACGTCTGGAGGCGCTGCTGCTACTTCTGCTGGTAGCGCTGGTACTACTGCTGGTACTGCTGCAACAAGTGCTGCAAACCCTCTTGGAGACCTGCTTGGCGGTCTGCTTGGTGGCGGAGTAAAGACTACGTCTACTGCTGCTGCTGCAACTTCTGCTGCTGGCGCTGGCACTACCGCTGGCACTGGGGCATCAACGGTTGCTAACCCTCTTGGAGACTTACTTGGTGGCCTCCTGGGCGGCGGCGTGAAGACCACGTCTGCAGGTGCCGCTGCTACTTCTGCTGGCACTGTTGCAACCACCGCCGCCAACCCTCTTGGAGATTTGCTTGGCGGTCTGCTTGGTGGCGGCGTAAAGACTACATCTGGCGCCGCTGCTGCAACTTCGGCCGCCAACCCTCTTGGAGACCTTCTAGGAGGACTCCTCGGCGGTGGCCTTGCTACTTCTGCTTCTGGAGGCGCTGCTTCAACCTCCGCTGCCAACCCTCTGGGAGATCTTTTGGGCGGACTTCTTGGCGGCGGTATTCCTACTGCCACTTCCGGGGGCTCTGCTGCAACCTCCACTGCCAATCCTCTTGGCGACCTTCTGGGAGGACTGCTTGGTGGACTCACAGGTACCAATTTGACCAACAGCACCAACCCCCTTGGAACTCTTCTCAACGGCACTTTGACTGGAGTTACTGGTGGTCTGACTGGTCTCCTTAACGGTACACAGGGATCTGGATCGCTTGTTGATCTGCTTAACCAAACTCTGACCGGACCCAATGGTGGTCTCGCCGGAGCTCTGAGCAATCTTACGGGCACTGGCGCTGGTAGCCTTGCCAACAGCACCGATCCTCTCGGAACCCTCCTAGGAAGCGGACTTGGTGGTCTCCTCAACAGCACACTTGGAGGTTTGACTGGCGGTCTTAACACTACATTGGGAGGTATCGGAAGTGCTCTCAACAGCACCTTGCCAGGTGTTGGTTCTGGCCTGAACACCACACTCACTGGCGTCAACCAAACACTTGGAGCTCTGGGTGGCGGTCTTGGTACTGCGCTAGGAGGTGTTACTGGCGGCCTGGGCACTGTTTTGGGAGGCGTGACTGGTGGCCTGGGTAGCCTTCTCAACAGCACTGATCCTCTCGGAAGTTTGCTTGGCAGCACTGTTGGTGGTGTTACTACTGGTCTAGGCAGCCTGCTTAACAGCTCTGACCCCGTCGGAACTTTACTCGGTAGCACTACCGGAGGCGTTACTGGCGGCCTGGGCAGCCTTCTTAACACCACTGATCCTCTCGGAAGCCTGCTTACCGGCACACTGGGAAGCGGCCTTGGCGGCCTCGTCAACAGCACAGTGGGAGGTGTTACTACCGGCCTAAGCAACCTGCTTAACACCACCGACCCTGTTGGCACCCTGCTTGGCAGTACTGTTGGTGGAGTTACCAACGGCCTAGGTAACCTCCTTAATAGCACTGACCCTATTGGAAGCCTGCTTGGTAATACTCTTGGTGGAGTAACTGGTAGCTTGGGTAACTTGCTCAATACCACTGATCCCATTGGAAGTCTGCTTAACAACACACTTGGAGGATTGACTGGAGGCCTCGGAGGTGCTACTGGAGGCCTTGGAGGCGCCACTGGTGGTCTTGGTGGTGTCACTGGTGGCCTAGGAAGCCTTCTAAACAGCACCGACCCTCTTGGAAGCTTGCTTGGCAATGCTGTCGGAGGAATCACCGGTGGCCTGGGCAGCCTGCTCAACACCACCGATCCTCTTGGAAGCTTGCTTAACAACACACTGGCAGGTACCACTGGAGGGCTTGGTGATCTCCTTAACAACACACTGGGAGGCGTCACTAGCGGTCTTACCGGAGGCCTAGGAAATCTCCTCAACAACACCGATCCTATTGGAAACCTTCTTGGTGGTACTGTTAGCGGAGTTACTGGAAGTCTTGGTAACCTTCTTAACAGCACTGATCCTCTTGGAAGCCTTCTGAATAACACTCTTGGAGGAGTTACCGGAGGTTTGGGTCAGCTTTTGAACTCTTCTGACCCCGTCAGCACATTGCTTGGTAGCACACTTGGTGGTGTTACCGGCGGTCTAGGAAACCTTCTAAACAGCACCGATCCTCTTGGTAGCCTTCTCGGCGGCACAACCGGAGGAGTCACAGGAGGCCTTGGTAACCTCCTCAACAACACTGACCCTCTTGGAAGCCTACTTAGTAACACACTTGGTGGAGTTACTGGTGGCCTAGGAAATCTTCTCAACACCACTGATCCTCTCGGCAACCTTCTCAACAGCACAGTCGGAGGAATTACTGGTGGTTTAGGTAGCCTTCTTAACAACACTGACCCTATTGGAAGCTTGCTCGGCAATACACTTGGTGGCGTCACCGGTGGTCTTGGTAACCTCCTTAACACCACTGACCCCCTTGGCAACCTTCTCAACAACACACTCGGAGGAGTCACCGGAGGCTTGGGCAGCCTTCTCAACAACACTGACCCTCTCGGAAGCATCCTTGGCAACACCCTCGGTGGTGTTACTAGTGGACTGGGCAACCTCCTCAACAGCACCGACCCTGTCGGAACCCTGCTTGGCAGCACCCTTGGTGGAGTTACAAGCGGCCTCGGAAATATCCTCAACACCACCGATCCTCTTGGAAGCCTGCTGAACAGCACTGTCGGCGGAGTTACTGGAGCTCTCACTGGCCCTCTCGGATCTTTGCTCAATAACACACTGGGCGGCGTTACTGGAGGTCTAGGTGGCCTACTCAATGGCACTGACCCTCTTGGTAGTCTCCTTAACAATACTGTTGGAGGAATCACTAGTGGTCTTGGAAGCCTTCTCAACACCACTGACCCTCTTGGCACACTCCTTGGTAGCGGAGTAGGCGGAGTGACCGGTGGTCTCGGCAGCCTGCTCAACACCACCGATCCTCTTGGAAGCCTGCTTAACAACACGCTCAGCAGCGTTGTTGGAGGCGTTTCTGGTATCACTGGTGGTCTAGGCAACCTTCTCAACAACACTGACCCTATTGGAAGCCTCCTCGGAAGCACACTTGGCGGAGTTACTAGCGGCCTAGGCAGCTTGCTAAACAGCTCTGATCCTCTGACCAGTCTCTTGAACAACACCGTCGGTGGAGTTACGACCGGCCTTGGCAATCTGCTTAACACTAGCGACCCTCTCGGAAGTCTTCTTGGAAACACACTGGGTGGAGTTACCAGTGGTCTCGGCAGCTTACTCAACAGCACCGACCCCATCGGAAGCCTGCTTAACAACACAGTCGGAGGCATCACTGGAGGTTTGGGCAATCTGCTTAACACCACTGACCCTCTCGGATCCCTGCTTAACAGCACAGTCGGAGGCATTACAGGTGGTCTAGGAAGCTTGCTTAACAGCACTGACCCTATTGGTAGCCTTCTCAACCAAACTGTGGGCGGAATCACCGGCGGCCTAGGAACGTTGCTCAACAACACCGACCCCCTTGGTAACCTGCTTAACAACACGCTTGGAGGAGTCACTGGCGGCCTCGAGAACCTACTCAACGGTAGCGACCCTCTCTTGGGTCTGCTAAACAACACAGTGGGCGGAGTTACTGGAGGCCTCGGAAACCTGCTTAACACGACTGATCCTCTCGGAGCTCTTCTCGGAAACACACTTGGCGGTGTTACCAGCGGACTAGGAAATCTGCTCAACAGCACTGACCCTCTTGGATCACTCCTCAACAACACCGCAGGTGGCGTCACCAGTGGCCTCGGAAGCCTGCTTAACAGCAGTGATCCTCTTGGAAGTCTCCTTGGCAACACGCTGGGTGGAGTTACCAGCGGGTTGGGAAACCTTCTCAACAGCACGGATCCTCTGACCAGCCTGTTGAACAACACCTTGGGAGGCGTCACTGGAGGCCTCGGAAACCTACTCAATACCACTGACCCTCTTGGTAACCTACTCAACAGCACATTGGGCGGAATCACTAGCGGGTTGGGCAACCTATTGAACACTTCTGATCCTCTTGGAAACCTCCTCAACCAAACCGTTGGAGGACTGACCGGTGGTCTCGGAAGCTTGCTCAACAGCACCGATCCTCTTGGAAACCTTCTCAACCAGACCGTCGGCGGAATCACTGGTGGCCTAGGAAGCCTGCTCAATAGCACAGATCCTCTTGGAAACCTGCTCAACAACACCCTTGGTGGCGTCACCAGTGGTCTAGGTAACCTGCTCAACACTAGCGACCCTCTTGGAAGCCTGCTTGGAAACACACTGGGTGGCGTCACTAGCGGTTTGGGCAACCTTCTCAACAGTACCGATCCTCTCGGAAGCCTGCTCAACAGCACTGTTGGAGGCATCACTGGTGGTCTAGGAAACCTGCTTAACAGCACTGATCCTATCGGAAGCCTACTTAACAACACCCTCGGCGGTGTCACCAGTGGTCTGGGAGGCCTTCTCAATGGCACTGATATCGGAAGCTTACTCAACAACACCCTTGGCGGCGTCACCAGCCTTGTCAACAGCACGTTGGGCTCTGGTCTCACTGATCTCACCAACGCTCTGAACAGCACTGTGGGCAACACTCTCGGTGGCATCACCAACCTTCTCAACAGCACGTTGGGCAATGGCATTGGAGACGTCACCAACCTTCTCAACAACACCCTCGGAAGCGGCCTAAATGATGTGACGAACCTTCTGAACAACACATTGGGCAGCAACCTTGGAGCTATCACCAACCTTCTCAACAACACCTTGGGAGGACTCAACAGCACCCTGGGTAACAGCATCGGCGGCGTCACTAATCTCCTCAACAGTACGCTGGGCAACAGCCTTGGTGATATCACGAACCTCGTGAACAACACTCTTGGTGGTCTCGGAGGCGCATTGGGCAACAGCCTTGGCAATATTACTAACCTCGTGAACCACACTCTGACCGATCTTGGAAGCACCTTGAACTACACCGTCGGTGATATTACCAATGTCCTCAACCAAACCCTTGGATCTGGCGTCGGTGATATCACCAACCTTCTCAACAACACATTGGGTGGTCTGAACAGCACACTGGGTGGTAGCTTGGGCGATATTACCAACCTTCTCAATAATACCCTCGGAAGCGGTGTCAATGATGTTCTCGGTAACCTCAACCAGACTCTGGGAGGTGGTCTCAACGACATCACCAACCTCCTGAACAACACCCTAGGCAATGGCCTTGCTGGACTCAGCAACCTCACCGATCTCACCGGTGCCCTAGGAAACGGCCTTGCTAACCTGAACAATCTCACCGATCTCACCGGTGCGCTTGGAAATGGTCTTTCTGGCCTCAACAACCTCACAAACAACCTGAACGACCTTTCTAACCTTCTCAACAACACTCTTGGAAACGGTCTCGGCAATGTCCTAAACAACACCTTAGGAAACAGTCTCGGCGACCTTTCAAATCTCCTTAACAACACTCTTGGAGGCCTCAATGACCTCAAGTCTCTCACTGATGCTCTCAACAACACTCTGAGCAACCTCGCAAACCCTCTCTCAAACTCGTTCCCCGTCCTTGCTGCATTTGATTCCACGCAGATGCTCAAGGGTCTCGGTGCCAACCTGCCTAAGGTCGGTAAGAGCAAGAGCATGGGCAAGATCCGCAAGGTCCGCTTGAGCCGGGCTGAGCAAGAAGAGGTCGAGGCTTAGGGAGGCAATGCGGGTTCTCTGTGTTTTCACTCATTTTGCTGAGCATAAAAAAAACACGTCTTGGTTGAATAATGGTAAAAAGAAAATGGTGCACGGGTCCTTAATTTATATTTATAACGTCTATGCATAAGTAGCCAGAGGTTATGAGTTGTCTGGATTTCCGTTAGCAAGGGTATATTGGATAATAAACGACGTGGATAAAAAAATATGGTCCCAGTAACTGCAGTGACGTTGATACCTGAACGAAACATCTAAATCTCGAAAAAAAAAACACAAAACGCCCTCCATATTTTCTAATATCATCTACAAGGTGTGAGTAAGTGTCGAGATCATCCTTCCGAATTGTAGCCTTAACTGCCCCTTGCTTGACGCCATCTCTCTCCATGTCTCACTAATAACCAAGTCATAAACCCTGTTGCAGAAATGAATAGACCTGAAATGGTACTAAACCAACCCACTCCAATTGCTTGTATTGCAGGCAAGCACACTGCAGTTCCCACAGCAGCGAACATAAATCGTGTCAAGTAGTTTCCAGCTACCACGACAGAGCTTTGCCCCTTGTCCTGCATAACGTCGATGCAATATGTGTTGAGACTTGGAAGACAGAACAACTGGGTGAACCCTTGGAGAAACATTACAATGACAATCAGCGGAATGCCGCCGACTTTCTTCTCCACACCCCACCCGTAAATAATCATGCAAGCTGGAACAACGATGATCATGACCAGCACAGCAGCGTTGAGACGATCTTCGGGGACCCTGCGCCCTCGCTTTTTGATGTATTTGGCAACCATGTAATCGGACCACCGACCGCCAAAAAAGCTACCGATCAGGTATCCGCTACCTGGAGCCAGGTAAAACAAAGCAGATTGCAGGGGTGAGGTGAGATTGAATCGCGGATTCAAGACATGTCGGATTGGCGTCAGAAGCGAGTATTGGTTCCAAATAAGTGACGAGACTGCCAGGGCGGCAATCCAAAGATTTGGGTACGTAACCAGAGGTCGAATAACGGTCATTGGGTTAATAAGAAGCGCAAGTTCAATCATTAAGTTCAAAGCCCCTCCTCTGGCATTGATTGGCTTCATTTCGTGTATGGTTTCTGGTAAAAGTACTACAACCATTGCGGCTGCGAAGCCCGAGAGTCCGGCGATAAGCCAAAAAATAACCCTCCACGACGTAAAAGTAATAATAACTCCTCCAATGAAGGGCGCGATTGTAGGCCCAACGAGAATACCAGACATAAACCAGCTCAGTGCTCTGCCTCGCTCAGTTGGTGGATAAATGTCCCCGATCACAACGGAGCCAACAACCAGGAACGCCGTGCCCTGGAAGGCCGTCAACATGCGGAATATAAAAAATGCAGCTAGGTTAGGGGACGCCGCGGTTCCAATACTGCAAACTGCAAGCATGACGCTGGAGACGAGAAAGATCCAACGTCGACCGAAGCAATTGGCGAGAGGGCCCCAAACTAGAGGGCTGATTGCCATGAAAACGAAGAATAGCGCATTTGAGACGTTTATTATGACGCTTGTGGTTTCAAACGCCGAAGCAATCTCGGGAATGGCCACGAGAAGAGCTGTTGAGCTAAAGGGTGTTACCACTCCACAGAAACAGAGGGTAACGACAATGCCAAGCTTTCGGATCGGGCTGAACTTTTTATAAACATCCTCGGTCTCTGCGCCTATCGTTGCTTGGACTTGTTCGTGGGGTTCATTCCCTTGTCCCGGCTTCTCGTTTTGGCGTTCCACATCTGTTTCTTCAGGCTGAATTGGACCGATTGGTTGCTTTGAACCTTCGTTCCCAGCTAGCTGCGTGGTTCCAGACATGGCGGGCCAACTGCGTTAACAGGTCAATTCAATAGACTTTGAATCATGTTTTTCGAATCGAGTTGCATAGGGCAATGTAGTCGCAATTTCGAGCCCTGAGGAAATTTTGCGGAATACCCTGAGCAAAATCTCCAGAGGGAATGGCCTTTGGTTGGGAGCAAAACCCACAAAGTGGTGGTGGGTTGGTTCAAGCAACAGGATTTTAACTTGCATCGGCGCAGAATCCGCGAACCCGGCCCCTGCCCCGTGAACCACCAAAGGGTTTAGCTTGATTGGTACGGAAAACGCGATATCGGCGGATCCTTCTGAAATGACTCCAATACCGAAGCGTTGAAGAGAACTCCCCAGATCCACTTGTGCTGGGCAAACTGCAACGATTTGTTCGGGAACAACGTCCGGGGATGCAAAAACTGCATTGCTTATCAACATCTCTTTTCGGCCAAGTCCAAAAATTACGCGAGAGGAGGATGCGGTCAGGGCTGGCAAGCATAACGAAATGGTCAAGGAAGAGGCATCATTAAATTCTATAATTGCCTGAAAAATAACCAAAGGTCAAGACAGATTCACTTTGCTTCTCAGAATCCTTGCAGTTGTTCGATTCAATAATTCACTCGCACTTGTCAATCCTCTCAAATCAAAAGCTGCGATATTTCAACCTACTAAGGTCCACTCCATGGCCCACTCTTACTTCATCGACCACCAGAGAAGAGTCCGTCGTAATTGGCGCCGGTAATAATAATTTACTGAAAGTTTCCGATGGACTAAAGTATGCAAAAACTATCACACTCAATCCGACCGAGGCCTAAGATCATTATCTACCAAGTCCTCCAGTATAACCTGGCCCTTTGCTTCCGCTGCCTTTCTCGCTAGCTTCAACTTCCTAGTGTCCCTTTCGGTCTGTCGTGTCACCCACCAGGTGATTAATGTAACGACCATACACGCCGCAACTAGACACATGGCGACAGTGAATGGGATCGTGTAATGCGGTTCATAAATGCTCCGGAAGATTTGGGGGCCTATAGCACCACCAATCTGACCATAGCTGTTCACAAAGCCAATAGAGAAAGCCGATCCCGTGGCGCGGCTAGTTGTCTGGACTCGCCATGGCCACATCATAGGAAACCAAGCGGCAGTTACGGCATTCCCAATCAAGGTGGCCGCGTATACTGCGCTATTGCTGGGATAGGCGACCAGGACAGCATAGCATGCGATAATGATTACAAGGAACGTTAAGGGGTAGACGGGCCGTGGATAGCGCCCGCTATCCGCAATAACTCCCGTAACCCCAATTACAATCAAGCTTGTAACTGTAATCGGAATGTTGAGTATCTGAGCCGTCGCAATATTTCTAATGTAATCATCAGTCTCGTATGAGTGAATTAAATGGGAAAGCAAATCGATTCAACAATGAACTTACGTGAACCCCAAATTAGCAATGACTGTCGACTGATAGAATCTCACGCCGCTGGTTCCGACCGTGTAAATGGCCCAGATCAAAGTGAAGAGCCATAATCGCCGGTCCTTCAGAGATGAAACTATCTCGCTCCATTGAAAGTCTTGTTCAGCAGCTCGGGGCGCATTTTGGGGTAGTCGAGCTTGAATGAAGGCCTTTTCCCGATCTGTCAACCAAGTCGCTGTTTCTGGAACTGTATCGATTTCAGCAAGGTCTTCTGATGGGGGGGTGAACACGATACATACAGTCGGGAAGCAAAAACCATACTACCACACCAAACGCAACGGTGACGGTACCTTCACAAAGGAAAAGCCTTTTACTGTCAGTTGGGTTATGATATCATTACTTGGTTTGCCTTACCATTGCCAGCCAGAGAGACCATATGAACCCGAGGCATTGTCAAACGCAAAGGCCAGCAAGCCACTAAAGATTCCCGACATATTTCCACAAATATCTCGCATATGCGTTAGTTGATACTCGATCAAAGCATACAATAACATCGCTCACAAAAATATAGCAACCTGAGGGACATCTCATCGGGCCGGTACCAGTAGCACATTTGTAAAATAACACCGGGAAACTGGCCAGCCTCAAACTAGAAGAATATCGGTTAAATTTCATGCCTTTTATGACCATTATTCCTACTTACTAGACCCAGTAGAAATCTCGTTATGTATATGCCAGTTTTGTTTCGGGCTGCGACATGGCATAAGAGCATAATTCCCCACATTACCATAATCCGGGCCTGCCAGCGAGAGGGCAGAAATCGCTTCAAAAGTAGATTAGAAGGAGCTTCAAATACAATGTACGGGACCTAATTCTGTCAGTGCCATTATAATTTGTTATGCTTAATAAACCTACATAGTATAAGATGGTAAGCATGTTATATTGATCCGAAGTCATTCCCAGCTGAGTCATAATGTTTTGGTCGGTTCCCTTGTTCATGATTCGCGCATTGGAGATCTTCCATTTGTCAGTTCAGCGTTTTGTTCCAGCAAGCCAACATCCACCTTACGTTGTCTGAATCAAGATTTTTAAACATGAAAATCAATGAACAAAGTGGCATTAAATGCCAGTCAATCCTTCTCAGTAACTTCTTCTCTTCCTCAGGTGTGAGAAAGGCCCTGGCGTTCATTGTCTCCGCATCATAGCCGGCAATTGGCCCCTCATTCGAACCCTCCTCAGTAGGTTCTACTCTTTTCACATGCTGCGATACATCATCGTCGCTGGGGCTAGGGTTTTCCAGAGAAGGGGTATCGTGGGAGCGAATCTCAGTTTTCGATGCCATATTTGTCGCCATTGCCACCGCTAAAGTCAATATGCATTAAACATTGCCAAGTCAGCTAAATAATAGCATTCGAGAATACTACTCATTCCCGATATCTGTTGATAGAATGATTGTGTTGCATTATTGCGAAGAGAATATCTGGGTCAGTCTCCAAGAGCCAGCCGTCTATTGTGACCTAAAAATGGATTCCGGGTAGTATTGGCGCCACAGTGATGGTTTCATGTCCAGGGTCCGTGATGGCGTATTACTCGCATATCCCACCGATTTCCGGTGTCCATACGACTCTGCAGCCCTGACTGGATGTTGGGCCGTTCCCGCAATACGCTTCACAAATGACGCGATGAAGTCCTGTGAAGTGGCATTCGCCGATCGCACCTAAAATGATTTAATGGGTGTGGCTTTGAAGACCAATTGCCGATGCTTTAATAATCTCAGATGAAGCCTGAAGAAATACAATCACGTCCATGAGAATAAACTGCAATATCAAATACTAGCCGTAAAAGCCAACACTAAGAATTTCCAAATACAATCGCCGAACATGACAGCCGTCGGTTCAAGTCTCCCAGCACTCACATCCTACACCCAAGCCGCAGAGACTAGCTATGAACGTAAGGATTCATTTCGGTTAGAGGAGCTATTTGCGTCCTAGTTTGACCTGCCATACAGTGGATTGGGCGGACTTGGTCACGTTGGACCTGTCCAAATTTGATCAACCGGGCGGCAAGAAGGCCCTCGCGGAACAGTTGTTCGGGGCAATCCAAAAAATTGGTAATAGAGAATACAATAGTTCTTTTCTTACTCTATTGATATTTCTTAGGGTTCTTTTATATTATCAATTTCGGGCTCAGCCAAGAAGAGGTCGACCGGCAGTTTGCGATAGGCCGGGATCTCTTCGAATTATCGACCGATGAAAAACTGAAATACCGTGCAGAACTAGAGAAGGGTGGCTATAACGGGTACAAACCTCTCGGCATCAGGGTGAGTCGTATGTCATTTGTAAAAACATAAGTCGCATTCTAAAATTTCACTAGGAAATTCGTCCAGGTGTGTTCGATAACACGGAAATCTACAATGTTCCTAAATTCATTCCCGAGTTTGAGCGAACACACCCACAGATTATTAACCAGAACCGCGCCGAAATTGAGAGGTTTGCTCGGCATATACATCATGACATTGTGGGTAAGCTACTCGTTCTCTTCGCCATCATCTTAGAGCTCCCAGAGGAATACTTTCTCAAAAGCCATCACTATGAGGCCAAGAGTGACTGCCATCTACGGTATATGAAGTACCATCGCCGAACAGAGGAGGAAAACCGAGAGCTTGGGGATGTATGGGTCAAGGGTCATACGGACTTTGGGAGCTTGACTCTTCTCTTCCGCCAGCCCGTTGCGGCGCTGCAAGTGAGAACGCCGGAGGGGACGTGGAAATGGGTAAAGCCATACCCCGAAAGCATCACGGTCAATCTTGCTGATGCTCTTGAATTTCTCACCAACGGATTTCTTAAAAGCAGCATCCACCGTGTAATAGCGCCACCCCCCGACCAACAACACATAGATCGCCTTGGGGTTCTTTATTTCGTAAGACCTGAGGACCAGTTAAAACTTGAGCCTGTCACAAGTCCCGTGCTGGACAGACTGGGCTACAATGAAGTAAAAGATGCAGGAGCTGTTGGCATAACGGCTGGAGAATGGGTCAAGGCTCGCGTGGCCAAAGGAGTTGCCAGAGACAAGCCTCGCAGCGAGGTTGGTGAACAGGTCATTATCGGGGGTAGGTCAGTTAGGTACTACGACTAGGAATAGTGGTGATTAGTATGATTGGATCAAACATGTCAAAACTCACAACAGTAACTTCATATGCACATAATTTTCCTCAAGCATTAGCAGTTTCCAGGAAGTTGATATGCTCGGCTGAGAAATAGTACATATCTCGAGGTTGATATGAAGCAGCATAAATCTTTTACTGTCGAAACGCCATGCAAAGGAAAAAGGCATTGCAATGGAGTGAATTGCGCGACCCAAATCTCGCAACGGCACATGTCCAGCGAGCATATTTATTAGGAAGCATATAACAAGCTGTAATCAAACCCTGCAGTGTTAAGCTCAGAAAAAACTGCGAGAGCAGAACTTATTTTTCTACCCAATCCAGATAAATAATTTCCCTCTTTATAAGTGTTCTCGCCGTTGTTTATCCAAGTTCAAGCTCATTCATCGGGGTGGGGCCGGGATTGGCGGAGAGGGGCCGTGCTGCCGTTCGGCCTCTATCCGGACCACAATTTGCTGGGGCCTTTTACTAGTTTTCTCGAGTGTGGTGTTTAGTTCATATCAAGTTACTTGCTTGTTGTCGGATACGGAGCGTATTGGTTATTTGACTGTTTTGGATCTGTGAGACCCCGGTAGCTAAATCCTCGTACACGCACGTTACCGGACGAGGACGATAACTACGTCTTATTCATTCGAGAATACCTCCTGTCACCGATGTTATACAGATTATACATGAATCATATCCGTCGCTATCCATTCGAAACAGTGTACGAGCAACTTAGCACAATGATTTAGGCTGATCAGAAGGCAAAGCGACGATGTAATTTAGCCAAAAATGCTCACATCACTTAGTTGGGAGACGGCATGGTTCAATGTATCTCAAGTTTCAGGGAGAACACTAGCATGTTCCGAACAAACCCTATGCTTCGCCGTCTGGCTCGAAATATGCACTACCTCGGCATACATCCGATGCTGGCTTAGGTAATCCAGCATCCAAAACATCTCTCAACCAAAATAGCACGAGGGGTCGAGCATTCTTTAACCAACCTCTGCAAATAACACGACATCCCAAAAATAATAGTTTTGAAAGAAGCTACTTGGTGTTAAAAATGGCAATCTATCATTTCGGCACGAACCCCATCGCCTCATTGTCTGAGCCTGGACAGATCAATACTAATGAGAGATATAATAGTTCTATTCAAGCTCAAGCCAAATGTGACTGAGGACCAAATCAAAGAGATGCGTGCTCTAGGAGAAGCCATGGTCGGCGTCATTCCCGGGTTGAAGTCCTTCAGCCTTGGCCCTCCTCTCGCGAGCACCGCCCATCGCGCGCAGGGCTATGATATGGCTCTTATGACTGTGATGGATACAGAAGAACAGGTTTTGGCCTATGGCGGGCACCCCGCGCACCAAAAGTACGTAAATTTTCCATTTGCCTTCTTCTGTAATGGAGCAAGACGTCGGACTAATGGCATTTTAGGCTACACAAGCTTCGAGAGTCCCTCTGCACTGATACGTTGGCGTACGATTTGGAAGTCTAGCCGAGCAATTTGCATCATTCGCCAGCTATTAAATAAAATTTAATACAAATTAAAAGATCATATCGATCATGTTTTGACATTGACTTTCGGTTTGCTGTCGTGATTGAACTTGTACTGTTTGCGCAGGGAGCATATCAAGCTACACTTCCGTATCCAACAGCTCATAAACACCAAAGAATGTACAAGCCTTCCTTCACAACAACAATTAATAGTTAGCATTGTTTACTTTTATATCATCAGATAACTACTACCTTCCTCTTTTGCCATTTCCCTTGTCTTCATGGATTTATCATCACCTCCTGGGTTTCAGGCGAGCTACCCTGGAGCTTTCTTGTCCTCCACAGAGAAGTACCAATTCCACACCTTTTCCCGCCTCCCGACTATTTGAAATAACCAAAGATGGATATGTTTCGGACTAAAAGAAACGCGGCAGCTACTTTACGAAAGAATAGATATGTGTAACAACCATTTGGTTCTCGCAGATGAAAGCACTTGTGGACACGCGAATGTGCCAGGAAACATCGAGCTCGATTTGCATGATAGGTTTGTATTCATCTTATCTAAATCCCATTCTATTTTTTACATAGTTACGGCAATTTTTCTAGTCAAAATACCTAGCGCCCCATATTTACCAAGCAGTAATATCCTCAACCTCCGCCTCTCCAAAGGTGCTGGACTTGGTCAACATGCCTACACTGGCCTCCTCAGGTGCACCGCCGTCCTTGTTCATAATGTCTGGCAGTACTTCTTTGAGGAATCCAAGGACGTAGTTATTGACTTGCTCAAACTGCAACAAAAACGCATCATGGCCCTCAGGGCTGTCGATGCGCTCCAGGCGTGCCCCTTTCACATGCTCAGCAATCTCCTGTTGCTCAGCGAAAGTGAAGAGACCATCGCTTTCAATACCCAAGACTAGAGTAGGCTGTTCAATCATTTCCAAGGCCTCCGCGATAGAGTTGGCTCTGTTCCTAGAGACATCATGGGTGTCCAGTTTGCGGGTCATGGCAATGTAGCAGTTGCTATCAAAACGCTTGACAAACTTGCTACCCTGGTAACGCAGGTAGGACTGGGCCGAGAAGTAGGTTGATGTTGGTAGTGAGTCCCCTCCAGTCAGGCTGCCCTTGCTCGGTCCGTGAAACTGCGGGTCCGCTGACTCGGCATTCATAGCAGGGGTCTGAGTGCCGGAGGATCCGCCGGAGGTGACACCCTCGCCATTGTCTTGCGATCGGGAGGCGCGCTTGACATTGTGGCCGTCGTTGTGGATATGGAAATGCGCCTCTGATGGGGTTGATGGTCTGGGACGTTCCCGGATAGTCTGTACCTTGGAAGGATCAGGGATATTTCGGCCGAACCGAGACTCAAATGAGTTACGGCTTCGGTAGGTCAATAGCGCTGACATACGAGCGGCACCGAGACCTGTAGAAGGTGGGTCGTCAAAGGGATAATAGCCGTCGTCATACTTTGGGTCAGCATAAATGCTCTGGCGTTGAGCTTCACCCCAGCTGATACCCCATGCACTGTGTCTGCTTGAGGTAGCAATGGGTACAATACATCGGATATAGTCCTTGCCAAAGTAGGCCCACTCTAGGACGAACATTCCACCAAGCGAACCACCAACAACGGCAGCAACTTGCTTGACACCGAGGTCGTCCAAAACCAGTCGATGAAGGCTATCAAGTATTAGGGAAAAGGTTATTAAACATGTACCAACGATAGATATACTTACTTTACGTCATCGCGAATAGTCGTGAGGGGAAACTCGGGTCCATAACGTCCTTTGCTAGGATCATTGTCCTTTGCTGTTACAGGGCTTGCGCTGCCGTAAGGACTACCCATACTATTCATGCAGACGATAAAAAACCTCGAGGTATCAAAAGCCCGGCCAGGGCCTCCGAGTAGAGGGCCCCACCAATCGCTCACATCGGCGCTGCCAGTGAGGGCATGGCAAATGACCATGGCATTGTCTCCCTTATCGTTAAGTTTGCCCCTGGTCGTGTAGGCAACGGGGACATTGTGGAGGACCACCCCGGATTCCAGAGTGAACTCGGGAACAATTGCTATTTGCTGGTCGGGGATGAGAGCAGCAAACGGGTTCTCGGGTTGCGAGTGCGTTCTTTCTTGCAGGTATTCAGTCACCGGTCTTTTGTATAGGGTGCGACAAGTAGCTGGACAGGGGTAAAGGGGCAACGAGGCTTGGGACGTGAGGGGGGATCGGGGGGGTAAAAAGAGAAGAAAGACAACAAATACTGACCATAGTGCTTCTGCTCGCCGCCATTGGAAGTCGTGTCTTGAGCCATGGCGCAGTTGACGTCTTTGCCGCGGGATACAGGAGTTGAATTGGGTATAAATTTCCAAGAGTGATGTAAGACAGGCAAGTTCGGTGATATAGTCGTAGAAGACCGGTGTCTCACTCGGGAAAAATGGACCCAAAGAAATTCTCAGCCTTTAGCCGGTCTCAGCACAGATCTAGACTCGAGCAATGACTCCCGCAAGTTCGGCGAGAAAAAACCCCAGATGTTCGATGGCGCAATTCTCGAAGTCTCCAGAAGTCTATGTGACTCAGCCAATGGGCGACTCAGGGCCGGCCGTCGGAAGGTTAGTAGCGCTAATGCGGCCGGCACCGGGCTTCGGGAGCCAGGCCACGTGACCGTCTTGTGACTGGAGCGGAGGCGAATGGGGGAGGTGAGGTACGTACCGGCCGGGTCGCCTCGAAAACTGCCAGGTACCTGAGCCTGATTGAGGACTGGTCCGTGCGTTCCCGTTTAGCGCAGTGGCAGCCTTGTCACCACCGTTTCCCCAGTAAGGCTGCTAAACCGTGACCGCGCGACACTCGAGGAAGCTTTGCTTGCTTGAAGTTTGCCGCATTGCATCGCCAACGCGAGTATCGCCGCCATCTCCCCGACGGCCCCAACACGGGCGCGCCCCTTCACCACTCCCGCTACCGTGATCATCTCCGGCAGTACTGGCGTGTCGGTCTCTTTGGGACCCGTTCGTTCCTTGTTCACGCGCCTCGTTTGTTTTCAGGCTACCTTGCTCGTGGAGCAAAGCCTTTCCTTTCGCCATCACCACGCCAGTCCAACAGGTAGCCCCCCACCAGTACAACCTCGCGCCATCTCCGACACATCGTGCGGCTCATACATGACTTGCAGGCTTCTTGTTGAACGTCCCCCTTGACCATCAGGTCCGCCAACCGCCAATGAAATAGTCGTCGCCCCATCCCGAATCTTCAGAGCCATGCCTCCGAAACGCAAGAGACCCGATCGACTTTCCGTCGAAGCCGGCAGATCCTCACCACACCGTCCTGGCGATACTTCATTGGGGCAGCATGACCGCGATGACAATCCCCCCGGGCGTGGACGCGGCCGAGGTGGCCACCATCGTGGCGGCAACCGTCGCGACTCGTCGCAAAACCACGGCCGAGGTCACCAAAATCATCACCAAAACCAGCAGAACCACCAATCAAGGGATCATCAAGGCCACCAGTCGAATCATCAGCAGAACTCATCGCCAGCCCAACGACGGCCTGCCCCCCCTCAGCCGCCGCCACCTCCGCCGCCTGCCCCAACACAGCCGAAAGCTCCAGCGCCAGCGCCAGCTCCGGCTCCAGCTTCAGTCCCCCAACCCACCATGAGGCCCGCATCCCCGGTTCAGTCCAACTACCGTTATGATAACCTCACAGACGAGAGGATAAACACCTGGTCTGATCATGGACGGGTGGATATCTGCGAGCATGGGAAGCAGTCGCGGGAAGACGTTGACATCACTGAACTCTCGAGTCTATTTCAAGAATTCATTCATGCCGTTGTCGAAGGCCGCCTCGAGCCAGCCGACGCCGGTGCTTGCGTGAAGGAGATTCTCGGTGAGGAAACGTCTGAGACAATTAAGGATTCTTATGCGTTCGCACCACACACACTCTTTCTCGACTCATTGTCTATAGTGATGGATAATGAGCCAACTATATACCGACCTGTCCTCCGCGATTTCCTGGTTGCCACTGGCGTCTCTCCTACCCTTATGCGACAAGTTCTCGACGCCCAGGTCCTACAACAGCTGGGACTCATCCGGGACAACTTTGCAAAGCTCGGAATCAAGCAGGCGACCAATCTCTTATATCGACAGGCCAACTACAATCTCCTTCGCGAAGAAACCGAGGGTTATTCTAAATTAATCACTGAGTTGTTCACCACTAGTAGTACGAGCAGCTCTTCCCCTCCTCCTCCGGAGATGGCCGAGCAGACTTTTGAAAGGGTTAAGGCGCTTATCGGAACGTTTGACCTGGATGTGGGCAGAGTCCTTGATGTTACCTTGGATGTCGCTGCTGCCGTCCTGATCAAGCAGTTCAAGTTCTTTGTTAAATTCCTACGGGTCAGCTCCTGGTGGCCCCGATCACATCTCAAATTCAGCGCCGCTGTTTATACTGGAGGTTTGCCTCTTTGGGCATCTCCGGATTATTCGCAGTGGTCAACAACCGACGAGGATGAGGAGGCTCTCGCTGAGAAGAAACGAGTACGGGACACGGCATTTTGGGAGCGAGCGCGAGAGATTCACCTTTCGGCTTTCTTCGAGCTTGGCGGTCGGCAAGTGGCTGATTCCGATTCGCAACAGTTGACTTTGACCAGTCGTTCCGATGGGGAGGATGCGGTCGCCGAACTAGAGCGTCACTGGGTTGAGGAGACCAAGACCCTACCACCTCCTGGAAATCGGACCGCTGCCCAGCTACTTGGCTTCAAGTTGCGGTTTTACAACTCCGATGCCCGAGAAGAGTCAGATGTTCTCCCTGCCAATCTACTTTACCTGGCGGCACTACTGATCAAGATTGGATTTATCTCATTGACTGATTTATATCCGCACTTGTCTCCCGCTGATGAGGATATGGACCAAATTCGCGAGAATGAATTGAAGAAAGTCGAAGAAGAGGAACGCGCTTCTCGAGGAGGACCGATGAATGCTCTTCTCATGGCTGGTGTCTTGCCTCAGGGAGATGATGACAACCCGAACTCATCAGCTGTACCCCGCCGAGAAGTTACCAAGAAAGCTGAGCCCGAGCAAAAGGAGGCCGCTTCTGAAGTAGCAGATAAGGCCAAGCTTCCAGAGCCCCTGGAACAAAAGGTGTCACTTCTCATCCAGCTCCTAACTATTGGAGCGCTCCCAGAATCTCTGTTCATTCTGGGCCGATTCCCCTGGATACCAGAGGCGTTTCCCGAAGTTTTGGATCGTCTTCATCGTATCCTTCACTATTCAGTCGAGAAGGTTTTCAATGACAGCCGACCTACCGCTATTGGTGATGTCGAATGTCCCACCAAATTTGTCCCTGACTTTGATCAATCTGGTCTCCCCAAAGGCAGCGTCCGACTCAATAGGTTAACAACTCGGAAGTCACTTAGATGGCCCTTCCCCGACAAGGCCGACACCAACGAGACGCAAAATTATCGCTTCTATTGGGACGAGTGGGCAGACAACATTCCTGTTTGCCAAACTGTGGATGACATTTTCACTCTATGTGGCTCTCTGCTCAACATCTCTGGCGTCAACATTGGAAAAGATGAGGCGCTTCTTTCGAAACTGGCAAGAATTGGTGCGAAGAGTCTAGCTGAGGACACCTCCGAAGGCAACTTCACTCGCTGGCATGACCTCCTCCGAAGACTGCTTTTGCCTGCCCTGAGCCACACCAAAGCCAATGCATCGGTTGTCAATGCGATCTGGGACCTTCTCAAGCACTATCCCATCACTACTCGCTACTCCATGTATGCCGAATGGTTCGAGGGTCAGACGTCTCGTCTCCCTGCCATGAAAACGGCTTTTGCCAGGGCGACCTCTGAGACTCGCGGCACAATGAAGCGTGTTTCGTTGACTAACCTGAGCGAAATGGCCAAGAAGCTTGCTAAGACGAGCTATTCCTCACCGGGTATCGTCTTTCGTGTCGCATTTGAACAGCTTGAGTCTTACCCCAACCTTATCGAGGCCTTTGTTGAATGTGCCAAATATTTCACCGATCTGTCGTACGATGTTCTTGTCTGGTCGTTAATGAGCTCCCTGGGCAAATCTAGGAGCCGCACGCAAGCCGACCACGCTCTCACCACCAGCAAGTGGCTGCAGGCTTTGTCGAGATTTTCTGGCAAGGTCTTCCGTCGATACACTGTCCTTAATGCTACTCCTGTCCTACAATACGTCAATGATCAGTTGCTCAAGGGCAACTCTACTGATTTGATTATTCTTAAGGAACTCATCTCCTCCATGGGAGGCATTGTTGACCAGGTTGATTTCACTGATCATCAAGTGCTTTCTATGGCCGGAGGCCAATACCTGCGGCGCCACACGTTGATTCGTGGCCAAGATAAGCGTTTCGACAATGTCAAGAGCTCGAAGCGTCTAATCCAAGCCTTGACCGACTCAAAGCTTGCCGCTCAACTGTTGATCAACTTGGCGCAATACCGACAGGCCGCGTTGTTTCAAGTTCCCGAGGATGAGGCTCACATCAAGTTTCTCTCATCCATCGTCGACGATTCACACCAAATATTGATTCAGTACTTGGACTTGCTGTGGAGTAACATGGAGCCTTCGGCCTTTGATACTCTCGTGCCCTCTATCATAGAATTGATCAAAACATATGGGTTGGATACCAGCCTGGCTTTCCTCATTGGGCGATCAAGTCTCTCACAGCGAATGTTCCCTTGGAAACCCAAGAAGGTGGACGACAGTCAGGAAAAGAACCAATCTCTTTCGGCCAATACCGAGAAAGATAAAGATGGCGACGTTGCAATGGGCGACTCAAAAGCAACGCCCGCACCAAGCGACACCCCCAACCAAGAAGCTGAAGTAACCGAAGAACAGCAGGCAGGTCCTCATATATTCTTTATTCTCAAACAATTGCTAACTTGATTATAGAAACCCGACGACTCCTCTATGATGAAGGCAGCCTTACAACCCATTGTAGACTCTATTCAGGACTCGGTCCGTCCAGAAGCCTGGCAAAAAATCACACCCGACCTTTATGTAACTTTCTGGTCACTCCAGCTTGGCGATCTCTTCTGCCCAGACAAAATCTATAGGCAAGAGAAGGAGCGGCTTAAAAGCGAGGAAATTGCCATTTCTCGCGACCGAACTGACATGTCTCGGAAAGGCCAAGAGCGAAAGATGGAAAAGAGAAAGGAGCTTATGCAGCTCCAGATCGGTCTGTCTGAGGAGTGTGGTGAGCATTTGCTTCGCCAAGGCAAATGGAAGTTCTTTTTGAGCAAGCAGTTCCAAACGTCCTTCCCAGAGCCTCGGGCGAAGCCGGATTCCATCTCGGACATCTTGCTTGAGCAATGCTTCCTCCCCCGAATGCTCTTGTCCAACGCAGACGCAGAGTACACCTACCGGTTCATCAAGGCCCTCCACGAGTGGAACGCGCCTGGTTTCAAGCTCATGTCGCTGTATGACCGGTTATTTAACGCAAACCGATTGCGTTCCCTCATTTTTACTGCTACTGTGATGGAAGCAGAATACTTGGGCCGCTTCCTGAAACTTGTTTTAGAGGATCTGTCTCGATGGCATAAAAATGTTCCTGTTCCTAATGAGAAGGACTCAAAGGCCTCGAAGGACCAGCCTCGTCTTGGTGCATATGAGAAGGAAGCTAAAGGCCCGACTGAGCAACCTCGTCTCGGATTTGCCTTGACATTGGACGAGAGCGGAAAGCCACTTACGTTTGTGGAGCATGCCCAATTCAAGGATATGCTGTTCCGCTGGCATAAGAACCTGAACATGGCTCTCCGATCCTGTCTAGAGGGTACAGAGTGGATGCACATCAGGAACGCTATCAGTGTTCTGAAGTCTGTACTCGACTTTTTCCCCGCCATCGACTTCATGGCAACGAAGTTCTCCTCTCTTCTGCAAACAATCACGAAACAAGAGATGGCAGCCAAGCCATCACCAGATAGTGAGATTGGTGGACGTGTAGATTTAGCAGTTGCCGCGCAGGGTGCAATGTCAGAGCTACAGAGGAGAAAGTCGAAATGGGTCATGGTTCAGGCGTTTCGGCCTGGGAGCGTAAGTTTTGGTCCCAGTCGGATCGAATTGTTGTAGACTAACGATTAAACAGGTTGGTGGCTCGCAAGCTGATGCCGACAAATCTTCTTCCCTTCGTGCCACAGCCGCAGAGTTTAAACCCTCTAAGTAAGTGCAATGTCACTTTACAGCTGATTATCAAACTAACCCTATGTCAGGTTTGGAGGAAAACAAACTAATGAAGAGGAGGATGGCGAAGTCCAAGATGGTAGAGATGGCAGATCGCCTGGACCAGATGGAACCTCTAAATCTGGGTCGTCTGTTTCGAAAGACGGCTTACCGGCCAAGCCGGGTTCGGCCAGAGATACATCGAAGCGAGACTCTGGGGGATCCAACCCGCGTAATCTGACGCCTAACGTGGGCCCTGGTGCTGGTTCGAATGGCTCCAAGGCCGATCCCCGACCCAACACTTTACCAGATCGACCCCCTCACACGCCTCACACTTTACCAAGCAGACCAAATGTGCCTATCCCTACTCATGTCACACCCGAGCGATTCAATCAACAACGAGGACATGAACGTCGTGATGGTAAGGAGTCACGCGAAACTCGTTCTCGGGATGGTCGGGAGACTCGAGATACGCGTGAAGGCCGTGAACCTCGAGAGCCGAGGGATTCTCGTGACAACCGTGAACACCGCGATTCCCGTCAATTTGATCAATCCCGCCCGGAACGGTCTCGTGACTATCAAGATCGACGAGGCCCTGAGCAAAACCGCGACCAGTCAAGACCGGACACAGGGCCACGCAGAAATGAGCACGACCGAGAAAGGCAACGCGACAACAGAAGTGGGCGGGTTCATGAGCCCACGCATGGACGACTTAATGATTCCCCTGCACCTGCAGCCGCCCCAGTTGTCGAAACTTCGGAACCTATCATGAACCCGGAAAGAGCGGCCCTTTTTGCTAAAGACAACCAAGATCGTTCTCGTGCCCCTGACTCTGATCGACGCAACCGTGGCCCAAGGCAACCCCCCGCAAACGAGCCAATCGACTCTATTAACCCAGAGCGAGCAGCCTTGATTGAAGAGCGAGACAATACACCATCACGCCCTCCCAGGGAAGAACGGGATCGCAACAATCGAAACCAGTCTCCGCGCCGCGGTGGTCGATATGGGCATGATGGTGGACAGCCCGGTGCCAGGGAGGACCGGCATGACCGTCAATATCCTCCCGATAACCGACAGTCTGGCAGAGACCCACGAGATCGTTCACCAAACGCTGGGAACTTTAGAGGGGATAGGCCAATGGATCGAGAGGGTGGCGAGAGAGGCCCCCAGTCCAAGGGTAGGGATGCTTCGGGCTTTGGAGGTTCTCGAGGCTCCGACGGAGATCACAAGGGATCTCACCAAGATCATACCTATGGACGACTCAACGCCATTCAGAATGTGACGGATATTCCTTTCGGGCCTAGGGGCCGAGGCCGCGGTGCGGCTCGGGGTGGCCACGGTGGACCCCATGGTGGCCAGAGTCGACTGGACAATCGATTCTCAGGTCCTGATTCTGAGCAACCACCAACCCCCGATAGACCCCCGCCTACTGGTCCCTCCTCGGGCAGAGGGCGACGTGGTAACTACGAGTCGAATGCAGGCCCTGCTACTCCTTCAGGTACACCAGGCGGTCCTCCTCATTCAGACAGACCAAGACATGGTGGCTCTGGCCCTCCAGCACCCTCCCCTGTATCAGCCAACGCTACACCTGTTGGAGTCCACCCTGAGCGTCTGGCCCAGATTGGTGGTACAATTCCCCCGCCTCCACCTCCAGGACCCCCGCCCCATGGGCACAATCGACAGTCTATGCAAAATACCAACACACCCGACCGAGGTTCCGGACATGGGCCAAGGCAGACTCCTGGAAACTACGCAGGATCTCCAGTTGCTGATAGCGGGGTGCCTACAGGGCCATCGAATAACAACGAGCGGTCTCGATCTGGTAACAACAGCAGAAGGCAGCTCGCAGGAATCAACAGTACGCTCCAACAGGCCCAGGCCAACATGCCCGAGGTCACCCGTAGCAGCAGCACGCGCAGAAATCAGTCCCGACAAACTCTGGGCAATTCGGATGCACAAGTGCTCACTGGTGGTTCCCCTGCGTCGACGCCATCTCAAGAACGTCCTGATCCTGTCCGGCATGAGTCGTCCAACAGGGGACCTGCAAATGGAGAAGAGGCGGCTGGACGGGGCGAGCATGAACGTAGCCGCAGGGAAAGTCGATCGAGCCGCCAATCCCGACGAGGCAGCCGTGATCGGGATCGCGAAAGAAGTACTGGAAGGGATCGCGAGGGCAAGGAGCATCGCGAATACCGAGATCGCCGATCAGGAGCCGGCGAAGGTGGCCGAGAGGAACGTGAGACCCGTCGGTCAAATAGGGATCAAAGCAGTGGTGGGCGGGAGCCAATGGGCCCACCTGGGGGTGGCGGAAGAGAGATTGGCCCTGGCCGAGATAATCGTCACCGAAACGATGGGCAAGGACCCCGAGGAGGGGAAGAATGGGGAAACAACAATAGGGGAGGACGTGGAGGACAACGCGATGGAGGACACGGTGGACAACGACAGGAAGAACGAAGAGAGGACCGTGGCAGAAAGAGGCGAAGCGAGGAGGGCGCCGGAGCTATTTCGAACGATCGCGAAAAGCGGCCGAGACGATAGAGCTGGAGGAAGGGAGTTCAGGTTGATGCACGAC
Source organism: Calonectria naviculata (assembly GCA_003031705.1). Lineage (NCBI taxonomy): Eukaryota > Fungi > Ascomycota > Sordariomycetes > Hypocreales > Nectriaceae > Calonectria > Calonectria naviculata. The sequence continues at coordinate 6,795 of NAGG01000748.1, read as the reverse complement.
AAAAGATATCAAAAGGAGACAAGGACGGCGACAAATGTGCCGGCTGGGTTTCATCCCTAGGAAGGATAATGGAGAGCAAGAAACAGGAGCGAGAGCGAGAGCGACGAAGACGACAGCCCGTGGGCGACATGCGATACGGACTTTTTTCATCTTGTCAGCGTTTTCTGGACCAGATTTTTGATGCCAGTTCCTACCTGTTTTGTTCCTTTCCTACACTACTTTACACAAGACTTTTTTTTTCACCTACTATTGTTATTATTATTTGTCTGTCATATGGGAAAAAAGGATTACGAAATTATTTTTGGCAGTCATCATCGTCGGAAAGCCAACGAGGAGTCAGCAACAAAAGAGAATACAACATGTTTACACGCAAACTCGAGGATTTAATCCTTGGTCTTACTCATTGTGGTCACCTCCTTTTTTTTTTCTCTCTCTTTGGTGTCCAAGGAGAGAGGACATGAGCAACTGGAAGGCATTGATGGCGTAGGGAGTTGGAATGCATTTTTGGAAAGACTGCGATACCCCGGTCACTGCTAAAAGAAAAGATCAACAGTCGATTGATCAAGTTTGGGTGCGAAGGTGTATTTGGGCGAAGGTTGGAAATGAGATCGGAGATAAGTAGATGGTCGAATGGTATCGGTGGCGATGCCGAAAGTAAGGGACGTAATAGTAAATAACGTAAAAGTATGTTTTGATAACCCGCGATGTAGGACGGAGATTGCACCGTCGTCGGCCATTTAAGTTGAAGGGGAGTATTTTTGGTGTTTGTTTCACGACCATGATGCAATGATGAGGATGGACAATCTGGTCAGGTCGGACATTACTCCTTGAGAAACGTGTCAAGATGATGGATAACTTTTACAACGAAAGAAAGAAAGAAAAAAAAAAAAAAAGAACCCCACAATGCGAGGGAGTCGGGGGATTTGAACAAGAATGGCAAAGTCGGACATGTCAGATGATGTCAAGAATGGAGGAGGCTAGACTCAGCCGCCATAAGGCATCTGGTGATGGTCGCAGCGGAGGTTTGGGTGTTTAACAAGCAATGGCCGAGGTGGCAGTGCTGTGGGGCCGATTGGCTGGCCCGTGTGTCGTTTCCGGAAAAGCGGCACCAGAGCAGCGGCGTTTGGGGGGAATGCGCTCTGCACAGGGGATTACATCATAACTGGCGGCAGCTGGGTGCAGGAATTTCGGTGGGTACGCCGCCGCTCGTGGCCACCGAGCGCTGGGAGGCCTGCGAGGGCCGCGTCTTCGCCCGTGTCGTCGTGTGTCGCCGTGTCGTGCGTGTCAGAGAGGTGTCGGGCCTGACTGTCGGGCCTGGCGGTCGCAGAGAGTTCAGCCCTGCAGACGCCGGAACCCTGCCAGAAAAAGTCCCAAGAGATTGCCAAGACGGGTGCTCCAGAGCCGCCTTCGATGCGCTGTCTTGGCGCCCGTGACGTTTTTGGCGCGCAGTGGTTCCTCTTTCAGCTTCGCTGGTCGCCGGCCCAGTCCATCTTGTGGTGGGAGCAGCGACATACGGGGAGCGATTGGACACTCGATGCCTTCACTGCCACACCCGAGCCACAAGGGGGGGGGTTTGGCCCAGCAGGCCAGCATGTGCCCGCCCCTCCCCGTCTTGAGACCTTTGCTCCTTCACAAAACCCTGCACAAGGATCGTCGCTCTTTATATCGGCCTTGTCCACTCCTCACCCGTGCCATGGCCCGTCCACTGACTGTCACAGTGGGGGCGTGTTCCTTGGACGCGATTGATAATTAATTAATGGTGCCCTTTGAGCTTGAGCTGTAACAAGCCTACTCAAACCCTAGCTGCCCCCCCAGTCGTCGTCAACCCGATCCCAATCTCCATCTCCAAGCATCCCTCCCCCCTCCACCTCCTCCACCTGGCATTCTCCGTAGCCTACGTCTTCCGCCATCTTCATTCTCCGTCACTTCTACCTCTCAGCCTTGCATCCTCCGTCGTCGCGACCATCGTCGTCGTCGTCGTTGTACTTCGGTCCCCTGCTCTCCATTGTTTCAACTTTGTCAGCGACTCGAACCGCGATCTCGACGACGCCAAATTCACACACGTCCCCTCGATATACTTCCTTGCCGAGAGTCGCATCAGCCTTTACCAGTAGACGACGCGGGTTCGCCAACCCCAAAAGGCCCTATTGCGACAATGGGCGCACAATGCAATCGCACGTTGGAGGACATGAGTACGTCGCGCACGCGAGCATCAGTGCTGGATTGCGAGCTGACAATACCTTCTCCCTATTAGCTCCTCCAAAACACCAAAAAGCCATCGTCGCCGACATCACTTTCCACACCCTTGCCAAGTACATTGGCAGCGGCACCACGCTGCTCGCCGTCATACTAAGTCTGCTTCTAATCTGGATGCACGCCATCAACTACACGAAACCTAGAGAACAACGACAGTATGCCACATAAATAGATTTCCTCCCTAGCGGTTGGTGAACATGACCTGACAATAAACACAGAATCATTCGCATCCTTTTCATGGTCCCGGTCTACAGCCTTGCGTCCCTCGCCCAGATCTTTTGGTATACGCACGCCGTCTACATCGAAGTCATCTCGACGTGCTACGAAGCCTTCGCACTCGCCGCCTTCTTCGCCCTCGTTTGCCACTATGTCGCCCCGGACGTGCACGCGCAAAAGGCCTTTTTCCGAGAACTGTCGCCCATCAAGCCGTGGATCTTCCCCCTCAACATGTTTGCGAAATGCTGCGGCGGCCAGCGCGGAATCTGGAGGACGCCTAGGAGTGGTCTGACGTGGTTCAATATTTGCTGGGTCTCCATCTACCAGTACTGTGTCACCCGAATCGCTTCGACCATCATCGCCGTCGTGACCGAGTATTTTGAAGTTTATTGCGAGAGCTCCAACAACCCCGTCTTTGCCCACGTCTGGGTCAGCGCTATCAACATGGTGGCCGTAACTATTGCCATGTTCTGCGTCGTGCAAGTGTACGTTCAGCTCAAGGAACCACTGGCCGAGCAGAAGCTCTTTACGAAGATTCTCGCCATCAAGATGGTTGTCTTCCTCGTTTTGTGGCAGACCGTCATCATCTCTCTGGCTACTTCGTCGACAGTCCACATGATCAAGCCCACGGCAACCGTGTCATATCCCGACATCAAAGTCGGCATCCCTAACCTCCTAGTGTGCATCGAGATGGCGCTATTTGCCATTTTCCATTTCTGGGCCTTCACTTTCCGCCCCTACCGACCCAGCGCACCAAAGGCGTACTATCCCGCTCCCGATGCCAGCCGCGGCAGCCCCTATGTTGAAAATCAGCACCAGCCCCCTAGCGGTGGTTTCCTCGGCATTCTCGCCCTGGTCGATGCGATGAACCCGTGGGATCTGGTCAAGGCCTTTGCCCGTGGCATGCGCTGGCTCTTCTGTGGCGTCAAGCGCCGCAAGCAGGATATCAGCTACGAAAACTCTATGCAGATGACGTCGCGACCGGGCAGCCCCGACGGCGGCCGCAAATCCACGAGCTCCGATGCACCTTTGAAGCCCGTGGGCTCTGGAAACAGCGACGACGCCGTTCTGAAGGCCAACAACGTCAACCACGAATCGGCCCACCAAACTACAGCACCCAAGGAACGCTACGAGCCGATGCGCCACGAGAGTTCTCCGTCACTTGCCCGCCCTATGGACCCTGAGCCATACGACGCCGGCCGCTTCATGACGAATGAGCAGCAATTACCGTACCCGTCGGACGGGTACGAATCCCAGATGCCTTACCGACCCTACGTGCCCGACGGACCATCCCCCTATGCATCGCATACAACAGGAGCGACGCAGCAGTCCGGTGTGATAGACACCCAAAGGATGGACTATCGACACCAGTAAAATGTGAATCTTGTTGAAATTTTGTCTTCTGAATTTGCATTGCGAGGAGCACTTGGGGTTTACGGCTTGGGATATTCTAAACGACATACTGTGATATCCGGTTCTCATGGGGTTTCTAGGGTGCTCTTTTACGAGTATGGTACATAGGTTCAAATTTATATAGTCAAAAGATACCGTTATGATCAAGGTGTGGCTCCTTTTTAAGTGCTTTGCATTGTCGTGCATATTTAGCCGGCTCATGCTTGGTTTCAGGTTATGCACCCTCTTTAACTTGCCTCAACCTCGATGCATCTCTTTTATCCTACGTTTCCCGGCTCTGATTAATCTGTATGGAGCCAACAAACGCGTATGTCTAATGGGGGTTGTTTCCGACACAGTAAGCTTACCAGTTGGCTCCCCGTCCTTGGCAACAACTTACACGTACTGGTGGAGCATCCCACCCTCTGTCTCCCTCTCTAGTTTAATATTCAGCAGTCTGTTCTCATTGGCCCCTCTGGCCGGCGAACCAGAGCGTTTCGCGCGATGTCACGGCAAAACAGGGACCTCATTTACCGGGCCTAGGTGGGTGGCGCCATTTTATTTCCGACAGGGGCCCCTTATGCAACCCTGGCTAGATTGGTAATGGGGGTCCCGGCTGGGCTATCCCGCAACTCCTTCCCTCAACTCCATCGTGTTCCAGTTGCGTCGCACAAGGCGGGTCTATCTTTTTTGGTGGCCGTAAAACAATGTGTCGCAGATCAGTGGTCTTCCGACCGGGGGAGATGCCTGGCTGGTTGACGGGTGCCATGGGCGCTTGTCGGGCCAGGGCCAGCCAATTGGGACAGAGGAGAAGCCTTTCTAATAGTTGCAGTCGTCTGACCAGTGCCCGTGTCGTCGGGATTTTGAATGCTGGCGCTCCGTGCAAGTTGGTTGGGGCCAGGACAAGGCTGCCAAAGTCTACAAGATTCGTCTGTAACATAGCTAACCCCGTGATTCAAGACGATGGCCCAGTGCTGGTCAACAGCAAGCCTGTTGAGCAAGTTCCCATCCAAACCAACTACACCGGAACGCTTGGGCCAAACCAGATTAGACTTGTTACCCTTGCCCCGAGGTTCCAGGGACTCAAGTCGAAGCATCAGTTACAGTCTGAACAAGAACAACAACAGTTCCCTTCTGCTGCCGAGTATCCCTGGTACACTCAGGAATGGCCGCAGAGGCATGGCGGACACCAGGTAGTTCCTCGGTTCCGGATTGACGTCTTCGACTTTGACAAGGCGCCGCCGTACGAGGCCTTGTCTTATACATGGGACGACTTCCAACGGACAACGCTTCTCCTAGATCCCAAGCCGCTGATGGTCACGGGCAACTTGGCTCTGGCTCTGCAGCAACTCCAGCACGATGACAGGCCTCGCCTGCTCTGGATCGATGCCCTGTGCATCAACCAGCACGACAACGACGAAATGTCCCGCCAGATCCGCATGATGAAGGACATCTACTCGCAGGCCAAGCGGGCCATCATGTGGCTCGGCGCGGCCGGCGAATCAACCGAGCTCGCCTTCCGGTCGTTTGCCCGGCGCGCGCGGCAGTGGGACACAAACACGCTCCGGCCGCCGGCCGCCATCCCGTCGTCCCGGTGCGACAAGCAGGAGGCCGAGGCGGTGCTCAGGCTGATGCAGAACGCCTACTTCACCCGCGTGTGGATCATCCAGGAGATTGTCGTCGCCCGCGCCGTCACCGTCGTCTGCGGCCGCTTCCGCATGAGCCTGGACACGCTCTTCTCGGGGGCGTACTGGTACGCCTACTCGCTGCCCAAGTTCTCCGACGACGGCCGCGTCACGGGCACGGCGGGCCAGATGATGATCTTTGACGGGCTCAACCCGTGGCGCCGCGCCTTCCACTCGGCCCGGTCCCGCGCCTCGTCCGAGAGCCTGCGGCTAGAGCATGCGCTGGTGACGACGCGCAACTGCAGCTCGACGGACGCAAAGGACCGCATCTTCTCGCTGCTGGGCTTCACCAACAACGTCAACTCGGACAACTTCCCCATCGACTATTCCGCCAGCGTGGCCGACGTGTACAGCCGTGCCACAAAGGCAATCATCAGGTCCGGCTACGTCGACGTGCTGTCCTCCGTCCAGCGGCTGCCCAACTCGTCGACCGACCTGCCGTCGTGGGTGCCCGACTGGAGAGTCCCGTGGGACAGCGTGCCGCTGGCGGCCAGGAAGTGGTTCTACAACGTCTCGGGTCGGACGCGGACCAGGCCCGTCGGCAGGCAGGTGTACGACGACAGGGACGAAGAGTTGCACAAGCTCAAGATTGAGGGCCATCTGGTGGATGTGGTTGCCTACGTCTTTGACCCCTGGGAGGAGCTCAAGCAGCAAGACGTGACCCAATTCTGGTTCGGGGAGCTCCAGATCAAGGAGATTGTCCGAAAGTACGGTCTGTACGGGTGGTACCCCCTCACCTGCGAGCCCATGGAGCGAGCCTACCTCCGGACCATGGTGGCCGACCTGCTGCCGGGCTTCCGGCGCTGGGAGCGGCGGCCGACGCTGGACTGGCGACGCCTGGTGCGCTGGGCGTTTCCCGACAAGCTGTACGACCGGGAGGCCTGCGACATGTTCTCGGAGCGGATGCCGCTGACGGTGCGCTCGGAAATCATGCACAACGTCAAGGACTTTTTGCACCACCGCAAGCTGTTTGTGACGAGCGGGGGCTTCATCGGCCTGGGCCCGGCCATGACGCAGCGCAAGGACGAGGTGGCCATCATCCTCGGGGCCAGCGTCCCCTTCGTCGGCCGTGACCGCGGCGACGGCACCTGGGAGCTGCTCGGCGAGTGCTACGTCCACGGCATCATGGACGGCGAGATGGTGTCGGCCCTTGCGGACACGAGGCCCGACGTGTTTGTGATTACCTGAACTGCGCCCAAATTCAGTGAGATGGAAATGACCTGCCAGGAGAAAAGGGGGGGGGGGG